>JAUUTY010001369.1:0-60038 GCA_030979885.1 Lolium multiflorum
GAATAGATTTGGGGTTATCACGGATGGATTTGGCGACAAACCTATAGAAACATATGGGAAGTATCGGAATAGTTCCGAAAGTTCCGGATTTTCGGTTGTATTTCAGAAAGTTTCGGAAGGGGGAACCTACCTAGCCCTACCGCCGCGCCAAGTGGGCCGGCCGGCCGGCTGCGCCCGTGGCCGAGTGGGAGAGGGAGAGTCCTCCCTCCACTCGGTTTGGGAGTGGGAGGGAGGAGCTTTCCTTTTCCTATTCCAATTCACTTGGGGACTTCCTTATTTGGTTCCAATATGAGTTTGACAAGGTTTGACCGAGAGTCCAATTAGGATTCAGTGATCCTACGGCCTCTCGGGTCCGAGCCTTTATATACGGGAGCCCCGGGGCTGGCCACAACATCAGAAGTCCATGATACGCGTAGATGCACACGTCCGTTGGGAACCCCAAGTGGAAGGTATGATGCGTATCGGCCGCCACCCGCTGCTCATCGTCGGCCTCCTCGCTGTCGTCGGTCGTCGCCAGTCCTCATCGGGGTTCTCCTCCGTCCTCCACCGTTTACCTCCGTTGGTCCTCGGACCTCCGCCGGTGATCGTCGGAACCCTAATTTCGGTGAACTCCGAAAAGATAGTCCGAGCGCAGCCCTGCCAGATTTGCACCAAGTTCGTCGTCACGCTATCGTGATGCCGGAGCGATCTCTATACCTCGACACCCTAACTTTTTGGAACAAGAAGGAGCCGCCGCACAAGCGATGGAGTTGATCGAGTTGGATCGACAAGATTGAACGGATCGTAATCGTCTACATTGATACCAAACGTTAAGCTTCTGCACCCGATTTGCAACGGTACGCAAATCAAGTTATCACATTGTTACATGCTACCACATCGTTACATGCATCTCCTAGATTAGATCTTGGTGGTTTATTCGTTGTTGCGTAGGAATTTTTTGTTTTCTATACTACGAACCCCTACATCCTAAACAAAAAATGTTTCTAACTAGAGATAATTTAGTTAAAAGGAATTGGAACGGGAGTAAAAAAGTTTTGTTTCTCTGAAGAGACCGTGAACCATCTTTTTTATTTCTTTTCCTTTTGCTAGATTAGTTTGGAGAATCATTTTTTGTACGTATGATATTCCACCACCAACCAATATCACAAATATGTTTGAAAAATGGCTAAATGGTATTGACAACAAAACAAAAGCTAAAATTTGCATTGGCATTTCAGCTGTATGTTGATCAATATGGAATTGTAGAAATGATATACTCCCTCCGGTCCTAAATATAAGCCATATAGTTTTTGGCACGGAAAATAAGAAACACACTTTTGGGAAAAATTACACCTTGTTTGGTTAGGATTAACCCTAGGCAATTAACGTGAGCTAATAGAGGACTTTGCATAAGCTAAGAAAACATAATCGAATCACTAAAAATATTTTCCATACAAGTGGGGCAACGTAGTAAACCTTATATTATGATTTTTTTTCTCAAAACACTATATGACTTATATTTAGGACCGGAGGGAGTAGTGTTTAACAAGAAGAGTTCATCTAATTTTTTGCAGGTTATCCATATGGCTGTACATTGGATCGCTATAGTGTTTACTTTTCCTGGAGGATCAACAATAATGTATGATTATTAGATGCAACCGGCTACTGATGGTTGCGCATGATATTTCAACCATGCTATGTGGAAGCATATTAATCGGATACAAGATGTTTAGATTTTTAAGATCATGCCTTCCATTTTGATGGTTCGTATCAACCCTCTCTCATCTGCAATTTGTAAACCTTACTATTTTTCTACTTTTGTAATAAACGGATGTGTGCATCGACTGATGCAGAAGCCGGGGAATACCCCCATTTCGAAAAAAGCATAAACATGGAAAAGTGGTCTGATTTATGACAAAAAGCAAACCAGACACAATACAAAGTGCAGTTGATTAAAGGACAACCTTACAAATACAAACGCCTAGCAACCTAGGTTACTCCTGAAACCAACAACACCAGTGCTGACCCATACTAGCATACAATATCCAAAGGACTAATCTCATATACTGATAAGTTGTAAGATGATAAGCCAGTAATAAACATAATTAATTCACAGGGAGATCCCATATGCAGAGAGAGAGAAGGGTAATCCCTCTAGTTCTACGAAAATGGACATTGGGAACACACTGATCTTGGTAAGGATTATACTGGATGCATATTTGCATACAAATTATATGTGTAGATTTTACTAAGAAAACTTACATATATAATATAATCATTTTTGTAAATATATCTCAAAAAACACAAACGAGTGATCAGAATTCGTTCTCGACATCATGATTTTGGGGTATGAGGGGGTAATGAAAGCGTGTTCACTGCGGGCCAGTTTTCACTACGAATACGCTGAATGAACTCTTACTCCTTTGTGAAAGCATACACACGGTCCAGCTTCACCTCGATGGGGAGGATGTTCTCAAATGGATGTGGGAGAACGATGGACAATATTCCTCGTGATCGACCTACACAAGGAACTTTTTGCCGCGGAAACCAAGGCATAGGGAGTTGGCCAAGTTTGGAGGTCGAGGGCGCCAAAGTTGCCGGTGATTTCCTTGGCTTGCTTCTCGGAACCGGTGTTGGACGGTGGACCGGCTGCAGAGGTGTGGACTCCCATACCCAGCCGCATGCCCTTTGCGTGACCACGCGCCAGATACATTGCATCACCTCCTTCTTGGCTGGGTGGTGGCTTGACAGGCGTAGGGAGAGTAGTGGCCCATTGGGGAAGCTAGAATTGGCTCGGAGGCGGATTTGCCGCTCATGCACTAGTGGGTCGGTAAAATTGCCGCCAAAGAGGAGAGACGTGACCTCTGGACGGCGATCACGCTGGTTTTCTGGTGCATTTGGTGACACATGAACAATGTTTTCTTCAACACGGAGAGACCAGATGAACACCAGATCAGTCAGATGATCGGTTGGAGTTCAAAGCTTGGAAGATGGCAGGTCTCTTCCGCGGAGAGGTGTTTGGCTTCGCGCCACCTACATCACTATGGTTGCTAGCAGGAGAGTAGGCTTAGGTTGTAGAGTTTTCACCTCATGTTGACGGAAAAATAGCCTCTGGACGGTGCTGTAAACTTGCCTCTTGGCACCCCTTCTATGATATGTGATACACCTTCTAGGTGTATTCTACAAAAAAAGTGTGTTCCGGTTCATTTTATTATTTTGAATCGAGTAGTATTTTCTGATACGGATTAGGAACAAGCTAACTAAGACGTGATAGGCTAGGGATGTCACCGATCGAGAAGCTAATCTAACACCGACTAAGATGGTTTGGGTCTATCCAATTGAGGCCTCCAGAAGCACCAGCTAACACAGTGAGGGTATGCAAAATATAAGGAGGGGTAGAGAACGATCAAAGTTAGCATGGGCGAAGACGCTAAAAAGAAACAAGAGTGACTGGAATGTACCTAGAGATTTGGCTCTTGATAAAACTGCATGAAAATCAGCTATTCATGTGCTGAAATTTTAGTTTGCTCCTTAATTTTTTCTTTGATTGTTTCTCGGTGTTTTGGTTTCTTTATGTTTCAGTTGGGTTTTATATCTAGGCTACCACAAATTGCTTGGAAAACATATTTAGATGTTGTTGTTGGTCAATGTTTTCTTTGATTACGAAATCAATTCGTTATATGATAACACAAGCATGATTCTATCTTACTTTAGCTTTAACTAGGAGGTACTTAAGTTCGGCCTCTATGCATGCAACTAGAACATTGGGCGACACTTCATCCTTCTAGGGACAGCTAGCTAGTTCATATGGAAAGCAAAAGTTTGGTGTTGTCCAGCCGTTGGTCTCTGTGCAACGAACCGCTAAATATTCCACGTACGAAAGTGAGGAAATGGAATCGGGTTCTTTGTTGCACTGACGACTAAGAAACTAAGAAGCTAGCTTTAGAGTCGTGATGCTATACGTGCTACCAGCAGTATGGATGACCTAGGAAGAACGCATGGGGATTTGGGAGAAACATGTCCTTATTCTGTTTGGTACAAAGGCGAAACTCACTGCCTGCATCATGATGTTTTTATTGCCAGAAATACACAGTCGGCGATTCAGTGTTGAAAATTGAATTCTGAAGATCATCGCAACGATTCGACAGGTTCCCTTGCTATGGAAATAGATCGCTCGAGGGAGAAATCCTACTAAATGGTAGGTAGAGGCGTAGAGCATTGCTCCTGCTTGTACCATGCAGGCAGCTATTTGCCCTTGCTTGTGGGTCCTGATCGAGCAAGACTACGTCCTATCTATCGTCACCTCTCCAAACACAATATCTTGACCGGAACCATGTTCAGTGCTGCAAAAGCAGCCCCCTAGAATCTTCGGCTCCTCGTTTTTATTCAATTATGAAATGACTCATTTTAATGGAGATTTATAGCATCATTCAAGTAAATGCAAATTGAGATCGTAGAAACATGAGCTTGTGATATAGCTACACCTAATTCCAGACCGGTTAATGCTAGAACTATAAATAAGGGACCAAGATCTCCTATGAAATAGAAAATATTATTCAGAAATAGCATAGTCCGTCCCCACACACATGCCAAGGACCAGAGCTGAAATCATTTGCACGTCACAACTTTCAAACCCTTATTTACAAGCACCCCGGTGTCTACACACGTATGCATCTGTCTTGGGACGTTGGCTCTTCTTCCATCTCTTTTCGTTGTTGTAAACTCACCTTCTCCGGTCTTTGGTTTAGCATAGCACAAAATTCCAAAGAAATAGTTTGTTCTTCCTTGGTATGATCAAGGGGAAGTGTATATGGCATTTTTGTTTTTAGATGCCCGCGATAGGCCTGGGAAGCATAAGGAATGCAAAGGGCGCCTGAGCAATAGACAACTGCCGTCGCATGGTACTGAAATGTGGCATGGTTACTGGTAACCATGTACAGATGTTAGGGCCCTAAGCTAGGGCCAAACAAGGTGTAAAACTACTCTACTCAAATGGAAGTAGGGCACTGATACATCGTTCAACGTACGTATATCAACGTACGCCACCTCCATCACTGCGATTTATATTGCCGAAAACTGGAGCAGCACAGCTGACTCCTTGTTGGTATTACGCCCTACGAAGCCCGGAATTAGATAGTAAGAGTTGGAAAATGATATCAAAATGTTCTAATTTTCTTTGCCACAGAACATATGGATACGTTCTGCACTTCTGTACTGCACAAACATTACATCAATTTGTAGTCTACACAAAGATACAAATTCGTGGCTCTAAAAATCAAAACAAATCTAGTTTTTTTGAAATGGCGAGCAAATCTAGTTTGTTCCATAATTGTATCTTTTACGCATCCAAATTCGTGGCTCTATAACTGTATTGCACAAAAAGAACATATGGATATGTTCTGCATTTCTGTATTTTTTAAACCTTGCATCAATTTGTAGTCTACACAATGATACAGAGTCGTGGCCCTAAGAATACAAAAACAACTCTACTTAGATCCATAATTGTATTTATTTCTTAGGTGAAAAAATATGTTAATAAAAATTCTACATGAAGGCATCATCGAGGTGGCGGCTGCGCACCTCCTACCGCTACCTCTGTGGGAAACCCTAGATCGGATGATGGTGGTGCTTCTTCGTCGTTCCTCCTGCGGGAGCATCATTCTTGGAGTTGTATGTTGGCTGGCTTTGTTGGTTGAGTGGCGTGACATCTACCGCATCGACGACGGTGGGTCTCGACAGCATGGTGTAGCAGGGTCTCGGTGACGGACGTGTCATGATTTGCTCGCGCAAGGAGGTGGCGCTATCTGGCAACATGGTGGTATCGATGGAGGACTAGCGAAGACTATGCGGATCTTTGCCCTGAAGATTTCTTGGTGGTTTTGACGGTGGTGACGGCTGTAGCATGCACATGAGGTGCTTGCTAAGAGTCTGGTATGCAGGATGAGCGCTCCCGTTTTGGCTAAGAGGGTGTGTTGGGGTAAGTGATATTCCTGGTTCCTAGTTGGTGACTGGCTTTCGTGTTTTAAGGGCATATGGCCTTGTTGGCATGATCTTCACCCATTTTCAGGTTTGTAGGTGTTGCCTGGTGGCTTTGGATTTTTTAATGTATACTTTTGCTAGGCTTTGTTTGAATAATTTAATAAAGAATCATATCTCTTCGATGCAGAGGTTGTGGTCTCATCCTCCCTTCCGAAAATTAAATTCTACATAATACACACGCGCACACACACACACGCACGCACACACACACACGCGCGCGCACACACACACACACACACACACACACACACACACACACACACACATATATATATATATATATAACACATTTATACTTTTTTTTTTGTTTTTTATCTTTTTTTTTCAAATTTTGTAACTTAAATTGAACTCCTTGGAACAAATTAAGGTTCCTAATAAAAATAAAGCCAGATTGATTTACAAAGAATGCAATGGACCAGAGCATGTTTTGGTTACTCCTCATATCCCGCAAGCATTATCACTACGAGAAAGCATCCGTTGCAGGTCCATATCTTCGCCGATGTAAGGGTACATTACCGCTTAGTGTGTTTTTGGTAACTAACGATAATTCTTATGGACTAATGTTTTCATTGAGTTTATACGAAGAAATATTACATAGATATGTCTTGTAGTCCATGTGTTGGATTCAAGTGTGGATGCCATGAAGATAAAGATATACTTTTAGTATAGGCATCAAGATCATCGGTTTGAAAAGAAGAATATTATATTATGATCAAGATCTCGAGAGTTTGGTTCTAGGATGAATTCAAATGACTCTAATTAAGGCGTTAATAGGATAGTCTCATGAGATGAGCTATGGCTGACTAAAGGTTTAGAGCATGCAATGAAATGAAGAGTTCTTTTTTATGTGCCTCAAGATATTATGATAGCATGAAGAGATACAAGGTTGACCAAGACTAAGAGTGAAGATTAAATTCAAGTTGGTCAACACATGAAGTATAAAGATTGTACCACTTTGTATTATATGATCTTGTGGATGGTAAAGCCTTGTCAGAATTGTATGCTTCATAGGCTAGGCCACTATGTATATGTGCGTTTGTATTTGTTTATGTGGGTTGGTTATCTTGCCATGGGCATGCATCAAAAGAGAGATCTCATATAGCCCATGAGAGGATCATCAAGTATGGATGCCATCAAGGTTGAGAAGGGAAAGTTCAAGATAAGCATCTACGAAGATCACGTGCTTGGAGCTTACCGTCCAATTGGCGATAATGGACTTGCCACGAGATGTTCTTCAATGATATTTTTCCATAGTGGTGTATGGGGGAGCAATTATGAGCGTTCACGAAGTAACAATGATCGTGTGGTGCATTCTGGCTTGAATGAAGCATGAATTGTTCCATCATCAATACCAAGCGGGATGCACAAGGCAAAGGTATTTCCTTGCTATGTTTTCGTTTTACCGGTCTCAATGTTCTTGTTGGGAGACTGGGTTATAGGATAGATAGCGCACTATCAAGAGGGGATCTCGGTTAGGTAACTTGATCACATCATCTTGGGAAGCTCAATCCTTTACATACTTTGCATCCATATGTTCTTGTTGTTTCTATGTGTGAGGTTCTTGAGCTTGTTGTTAGCTTTTCAACAAGTCCAAGTTCATCGAAAATGGAATCTGTTGTTGCGTTTTCGAGTTTGGATGTCTTTATCGTTTATTGACATTGTGACTTGTGAGGCTTCCTCTCTAAAATCATGTAAAAACATTATGTGAGGAGTCCTAATATTTCCAACAAAATCTTAAGTTTTGTTGGAGTGATATTGGTATCATCTCAATCAATGTTTGGGAACATAGTGAAAGTTTATGTTTTTTTGTTTGAGAAAACTACGTTAGTGGGGTTCTCGCGAAAACGACAGCCAAACCGGCTGGGCCAGCCCCTTGGCCGGTCTTACCGGCCGGGCCAGGGCTCCACGCCGGTGACCGCCGGTTGCCTATATTGGCTTCTTTTCGGCTGCAGGCCGGATGGTCCGGCCAATGCGCCGGCTCTTGGCCGGCTTGGATGGCCCATCCGGGCACCGGTTCGACCGGCTTGTGGCCATTCGATGCCAACTTGCAGCCGGGTTGTCTCGCAGGAAACCCTCTAAACGGCTTGTTTTCCCCGTTGGACTGTAAATAGGTCTTCTTCCTCCTTGAGAGGAAAGGTCAACCATCCCATTTGCTCTCTCTCTCTCACTCTCTCTCTCTCATACTCCATTGTTGAACCTCAAACCCACTGATACTTGCATGTTCTTGGGTATTTGAAAGAGAGATCAAACTTTAATTTCCACCAAACTAATTCCTCGCTCGTAAGGAAACTCTTGGGATCTAGGTCTTGGATGATTTTTGATTTCCTCCATTTTCTTCCTCTCGAGTTTCTCCATATGTTCTTGCTTTGGTGGGATTTGAGTGTGAAGGATTTGAGCACCACCAGTGTTCGATCTTGTTTTTCATCATTTGCATAGATGCAGAGCTCTCCGCTCTTTGATTGGTTAAGTGAGAGACTATGGGTTGTTACTCTTGGAGAGTCCTAGTTGGCTTGGCGGTTGGTGCCCCGGTGATCTCTTCAAGAAGATTGTGAATAGTCCGGGCTTCTCCTTAAGTGGGCTTATGATGTGGTTGTGGAGCTTGCTATCTCGGGAGTGGAGGAAAAGCTAGCCATAAGGAAAGGGCCATTATCCTTTGTGGTATTTGGTTGGAGAAGAAAGTGAGTCTTTGTGGTATTCGGGAGATCTTAGGCAACCCACATCTCTCCACGTAGCGTACCTCACTTCGTGTGAGGGAACACATGAATACATCTTCGTCTTCGTGCCTTGGTTATTTTTATATGCAGTTTTCTTTGTGTACTTATATCTTGCTATCACTTGTGCTACATAGATCTTGTGCCTATCTTGCTTAGCTCTAGTTGTTGTTGGTGCACTTAGTTGAGCCTACCTTATTTAGGTTTTATGCTTGTAAAATAACCATTAGTTTAATTCCCCATTCTTACAAGTCAAATTCATAATAGTTTTTGAACACCTATTCAACCCCCCTCTAGGCAATATGTCGTCCTTTCAGCTGAGAGTTCTTCGTCAGATACACCGAAAAGATAACCTTTGCCGAGAGTTTTCTCGATAAAAATTACGCTAGGAAAATAGCATTATTGTAAGTGCATCTTTATGGTCAAACTAATGTATCTAGATTACATGAATAACCAAACTATATTCCTCCATAAATATATCTAGAAAATTCAGGCACCACTTAAAATTAAGACTTTCATGTGATTCTTATATCCCAATGTGTTCCTCACAAAGGAAAACTTGGCTAAAAGGAATGGGCAAGACAGTAAAAATGTAGTTTTTGTGATCAAGTTGAATCAATTCAAAATTTATTTATATCATGCCCTCTAGCATAGATTGTGTAACGTATAGTGATACGTCCAAAAAACGTATCTACTTCCCCGAACTTTTTGTTATTATTTGCCCTCAAACTTGTGTGTTTTGAATGCAACAAGCACGGACTAACGTTGTTTTCAACAGAATTGCCCTGGTGTCTTGTTTTTGTGTGAAAATCAACTTTCGGGAAAAATCCCAGAAATATACCCAAATGCCTTATTTTCCCGGGGAACTCACGGAGCCAGAAGGTGAAGAGCAGGGGGCCTGGAGCTGGGAGTACATGGCCCAGGCGCGGCCCAGGCCCCTGGGGGTTGTATTCCCGACCCCTTCGTCGTTTTGGCCTCCCCTTTCGGCTATAAGATCCTCGTCACGAGAAAACCCCAGGGGGTTCGAAGTTATTCCAGAGAAAAGTCCGTAGCGCCGCCGCCTCGCGAAACCCTATTTCGGAGGCAGGAACTCCGTTCTGGCACCTTGCCGAGACGGGGAATTGGAGGAGATCATCGCCATCGCCATCACCGACGCCTCTCCATCAACCATCCATGATTCCCCCATCCATGTGTGAGTAGTTCCCTCGCTGTAGGCTGAAGGGGATGGTCGGGATTGGATGAGTTCGTTCATGTAATAGCATTAGAATTGTTAGGGGCATAGTGCCGAGTATCCGTTGTGAGTATTTTATGCATTGTTGCAACTTGTTATACTTAATGCTTGTCACTTTGGGCCCGAGTGCCATGATCTCGGATCTAAACATATTGTATTTTCATGATGATGCTTTATATTGTTCTGATCATGTCTGCAGGTTCTATCCACATGACATTGTTGCGGGCAGGGCGAAGTGACTTGTGTCAAGGACAACCGGAGGATGGCTTTGATGTGAGGATCACGCGTGTTCATGGAGTGTTAATGCTTTGCTCAGGTACTCTATTAAAAGGAGTACCTTAATTACCGGTAGTTTCCCTCGAGGCCCCGCTGCAACGGGCTGGTTGGACAAAAGATGTCGCGCAAGTTTCTCATTGCGAGCACGCACGACTAAATATGAACACACGCCTATGGTTATTTTATTCTTGGATACTTGTATCACTTTATCTGCAAATGCCCATGTTAGCTATTATATGAGTCGTCTCATTCATGCAACGCCCAGTTATCCATCCTTGTGCCTACAGTATTTTAATCATGTTGTTTACCGCATCCACCACTGCTGTTGTTTTTACTTTATTTCCGCTGTTACTTTATTACTGCCACTGCTATAAAACTGTTGCTACTGATAAACCTCTGCGAGCTAGTCTATTTCCAGGTGCAGCTGAATTGACAACTCAACTGTCAAGGCTTATATTTATTCTTTGGATCCCCTTGTGTCGAATCAATAAATTGGGTAATAGTTCCCTCGAAGACTATTGCGATCCCCTATACTTGTGGGTCATCAAGACTATTTTCTGGCGCCGTTGCCGGGGAGCATAGCTTTATTTATAAGTCAACTTGGAAGTGATCCTGTTCGCTGCTATTCATTATGGGAAGACTCGAGATGAAAGAGTCCCTATGTTTCCGTCCACTACAAGAAGAGGTACAACTTTAAATACCTCTGCTGCTCTTGATTCGCCATCTGTGATGAGTAAGCTTCTTACTCCACCTTATGTTGATCATGCTACTACTTCTGCTGAATCTTACTCCTCATGATTTGGATGGTCCATCTACTGTGTTTGATGAAAGTGGTTCGTTAGGTCCTTTCCTAGACACCACAATTGCTAGGGCTAAGCAAATCGAAAATGAAAGAAGTACTTTTTCGCCCTCCGGTTCACCTGAGCCCGGAGAGCATGCTAGTGACGATTTTGATGAAGCTTATATTGAGCTTGATGATGATTTAATTGATGAATGTCACGCCGCTATTAATGCAAGCGCTGCTAAAAGCCTACTTGCAAGGCACGCTATTAAATATATGCCGCCTATTGATCCTAGTTTTGCCACATCTCCCATAGACATTAGCGATAAGGATTATGATTTCTCTCTAGATTTATCTTATATATCAATTGTTGAGAAGGAGCCCTTTTGTGGTACTGAAAATAAAAGTGCTATGAAGCATATGAATGAGCTCAGTGCTTTGAGTAATGTTTTGTTGATGATAATAAAATGCGCACCTACCTTATTACTAAGATTTTCCCTTTTACTTTGAATGGTGCCGTGAAAGCTTGGTATGATAGTTTATTGCCTGGGTCTATTAAAAGTCCTAAGGATTTAGTTGCAGCTTTCTTTCAGAAATATTTTCCTGCTAGTGCTCAACATGCGCTGCTTTGCAAAATATTACTGACTTTGTGCAGGAGAAAGAAGAAATATTGCCTGTCGCATGGGAAAGGTTTTGCTCATTAATTAGAGGAGTAATGAACTGTCCTTTTGCTAAAAATGAATTACTTGATATATTCTATTATGGACTAACCAATGAATCTAGGACATACTTTGATAGTTTGCTGGTTGTGTTTTCAGGCAAAGAACTCCTACTGAAGCCGGAGAATTAATGGCTAAAATAAGCAAGAATTATGATGATTGGCATATTCCTGAGTCTACACCAACCCCGAAGAAAAGAGGGATGATTGAATTAAATGATGAAGTGATGAAGGAATCCAAGAAATCTCTCAAGGAGAAGGGTATTAAATCCAAAGATGTGAAGAACCTCCTACCTATTGAAGAATTATGTAAGACAATTCCTCCTACCGTTGTCGAAGTACATGCTCTTCAATTGAACAGCGGAGATGTTCCTTATGGTAAGACTCCCGACCAATGCTTAGATGAGTTTGATAATTATTGTATTAAGCAAGATAAATTTAATAAGAGAGTTGAGAGACATTTAGAGGAAAATTCTAGAGCGATTAGTGATTTACATGATATTGTGGAGCGAACCTCCAATGATGTGAAGATGCTTGTTAAGCATTTCCAAATGGTTCAATCACAAATAGATCAGCTCACCAAAGTGCAAAATGATTTGTTAGTGAATGCTTCTAAAGAGAAGCACGCTTATGAGATTAGAACTTGGTGCTACTACCCAGGATCCTTTATATCCTGAGGGTCACCCCAAGAGAGTCGAGCAAGATTCTCAGCGCGCTGATGATACTAGGATTAAATCTAAGAAAAAGAAGAAGAAGGAAAATAGAACACATGTAGAATCTTCTGATCCCGCTGTAGATCCTAATAGTAATCTATTTCCGATGCCGAAACTGAAAGCGGCAATGAGAAAAGTGAGGCTTCCGATAAGGAAGAAGTAGAAGAAGCTGAGGTTGCACCTGAAAAGCAACCTAAAAACATGAAGTACACTAAGGAAGATTTCATTGCCAACAAACATGGCAAAGAAAGAGAACCTTGGGTGCAAAAACCAATGCCTTTCCCTGATAAGAAACACAAATCAAGGGAAGAGGAACACTTTAACCGGTTTTGTGAATGGATGAAACCTATGTACTTGCAAATTCCTTTGGCTGATGCTATTAAATTGCCTCCTTATTCAAAGTATATGAAGGATATTGTTTCTAACAAAAGGAAAATTCCTATTGAGGAAATTTCTACTATGCTTGCTAATTATTCCTTCAATGGCAAAGTTCCAAAGAAGCCCGGAGATCTAGGTGTACCTACAATTCCTTGATCTATTAAAAATAGTTATGTTAAGACTGCTCTATGTGATTTAGGAGCCGGAGTTAGTGTCATGCCTTTTTCTCTTTATAGAAGACTTGATTTAGAAAAGTTGATACCTACTGATATATCTTTGCAAATGGCTGATAAGTCCACTACTATTCCTGTTGGTATATGCGAGGATGTTCCTGTTCAAGTTGCTCATAATTGTTTAATTTTAACTGACTTTGTTGTGCTAGAAATGCCCGAGGATGACAATATGTCTATTATTCTTGGAAGACCTTTTCTTAATACTGCAGGGGCTGTTATTGATTGCAAGGTTACTTTTAATGTTAATGACAAGGAGCATACCGTCTATTTTTCGAAGAAGATTAATGGGGCATATTGCCTAAATTCTATTATCAATATTGAGACCATTCAAATTGGTCAAATACATGTGCCTATGTCAAAGCCTCATAAGGAGTGTGATATTATTATGATTGGAGATATTCCTATTCAAATTGAGGTAACTTGATTATTTTGTGAAAATGCAAGGTTTTACTTCATATAAAATTATTTTTGATGTCAAGACCTGATCAACCTTGCCACCAAAGTGATTTTGATGAATGAAACAATGCTTTCATAAGTGCCACTACTATTTACTTTTCATATTAGAATGTTTTAGATCTACTGGAAGTTTTATTTGGTTTGGTCTTTCATCGTTGTTTAAATTTTTCCTGCGTTGAATCTTTTGTTTTAAAATCTGGAATTTGGTCAAAAATGAAGTTTCTCGAAAAATTCCAGAAAGTTTACCAAAAAAAATTATTCATGGAATGAGGAGGATTGGGACCTGAGGCTGCTCAGGGGGGGCCTAGGCCGGCCATACATGGGCCAGGCGCGGGCACCCCCTGGCCGCGCCTGCTATGTGTATGGGGCCCTCCTGGCCCCACTCACTCATCCCTTCCACTCATTCCACTCTCTCTCCCAAAAAAACTCGTACCAGTTCGTTCTCACTCGCGATTTGGCAGGGGCTCCAGTTTCTCGATCTCCTTGCTACGATTGCAACAGGGATTGGCACATTTCTCTCCGTTATGTGACTCCTCCGCTCATCCAAGTAGAATTTTGTTTGGTGGAGTATATCTTGAGTATTTTGCCATCTTAGGTGACAGGTTATGTGAGCTTGCATGCTTGATTTATGCTCTTAGAAGTAGTTTTGATGCATGTTTAGCCTTCCTACTTTTTGTTATAGTGATTCTACCTTGTTTATTTGTCTTAAAATAATTTTTGTGAGATTTGTTGAAAATTTCAGAAATGGATGGCAATGCTTATCAACTCCTTCAGCATGAATTAGAAGTGGGACAAGTCATGAGAGTTTGTCGAGAACATAGGCATCCCGGATGGGCCTGCCGAAGATAGTATCCGGGGTTTACTGAAGGCCCATAACCCGAAGATTGTGAAGCCCGGAAGCCCAGTAAAGCATCGACTATGGCAAGAAGAGATAGATTAGGAATAAAGAGATTTGTAACTTTATGGGTCGAACCCAAAGAGTCTCCCGGAGTTTGTAAATTGTACGAAAACCTCGGCTCCGCCTCCTATAAGGGGGAGTCGAGGGACAAAGGATCAATATCATTGTCAATAAACCCTAGCTTTTTAGCAGTCGAGCACCTTTCCGGCTGAAACCCCCGAGATCTACTTGCCCTCTGCTTCCAACCCAAGTCTACAACTTGTAGGCATTGACAAGTTAATCCCTTGTCAATTGGCTTGCAGGTATGTGAAATTAGAGGCATCATCAACATCTTCGGCAACATCATCAACATCTTCGGTGGCAAGCAACGCGATGGACGGAGGTAAACAAATCGAAACTGGTCTTGTTGATTTTGTTCCTCACATGCCCTCCGTGTGGATGCGTATCTGGCGGGGCCCATGGAGATGACGTTCGGGAGCTTCCAATTCCGCGTCGGAAAAGAAGGATCACACCGTCTCGCGATACGGGTTAGCCGGGATCGTTCGCGATCGATTGAAAGCTTTCGGGATCGTCTGTCATGTCGTTCAAATCGAGCGAAGAGAGATCTCGCCGTCCAGCTTCCCACGAGGCCCGCTTCAAGCGGAAGCTCGCCAGATATCTTCGGCAGCATGTCCTTCGGGTCGTCTGCGGACTCAAATATAAGCAGTGACTCAGATAGCGTCGACAGCTTCGAATTCATCGACAGATCTACTTCTGTTCAGGAGGTCCTCGCCGGTCTATACGACGGTGTCACCGACCCTGAAGAAGATGAAATTCCAATTATCATCAAATCTGCGCAATTGGAGATTCAAGTCGTCAAGCGGATGAAACCGGAGGCTTTCGATGATGCAGGAAATCCATACGTCGATCCAGCTGACCTCACGCGAGGTTTGGAGAGCAAATATGTTGGGATAACCCTCGCCATAGGGTGCAACTTCCACAAGAAGCTTGGGACAGAGCAACAAGAGCCATGGATGGCACGGAGCCGATGACTACCACAACCACGGCCAGGGGTTACCATATAATATAAACTCGCCGTCTTTGAGACGAGAACTTGTAAGACAGAGAGCTGAAATTGACGGGGAGAAGAGCGCAGCACGTCAAGCCGAGCGAGCTAAGTCGACATCGGGGAACCTACGAGATCCAACCACAGAGCAACACGTGCAAGGGAAGGTCTAAGCCTAGAGCACTTACGAGCAGCAGTTGATCAGGTATCGACATGTCATTTATGTCGATTGATACAAGAGGAGAATATCATCCCCAAAACACCGGAACCTAGGTATATGAGACACAAGCTTTTATATTAGCATCAAAGCCACGGCGGGGGCCAGAGAGCCACTATGCCAGGATGGCCATGGCTAGCCGAGTTGGAGCACGGAGCAGCATTCGCAGTCCAGCACAACGATGTCTGTTGCTTCTATTCTTGTAGACAGTGTTGGGCCTCCAAGAGCGAGAGGTTTGTAGAACAACAGCAAGTTTCCCATAAGTGAATCACCCAAGGTTTATAGAACTCAGGGGGTAGAGGTCAAAAATAGTCCTCTCAAGCAACCGTGCAGATACAAAGAAGTCTCTTGTGTCCCCAACACCTAATACACTTGTCGGATGTTAGTTGCACTAGTTCGGCGAAGAGATAGTAAAGCACAGGTGGTATAGATGGTGGCAATATTGCAGGAAGTAAAGATGCAGTAAAAAAAACAGTAAACAAGCGATGTTTGCGGTATTTGGAAACAAGGCCTAGGGATCATACTTTCACTAGTGGACACTCTCAACATTGATCACATAATAAATATATAACTTCTCCTCACTTGTGCTACATACACTCTCTTGTTGGATAACAAACACCATTCATTGTGTAGAGCTACAAGAGCTCCCAGCCGGAGTTAACAAACGCCACAACATTCGGCATTCATACTAGTAACCTTTATAATAGATCTTTGCAAAATAGACCGAGTACTAACATAGCATACACACTGTCACCATTACACTATGAAAGGGGAATAGATCACATCAATACTATCATAGTAATAGTTAACTCCATAATCTATAAGACATTACAATCATAACCTACACCAAGTACCACATGCACACATTGTCACCATTACATCATGAAGGAGGAATAGACTACCTTTAATAACATCACTAGAGTAGCACATAGATTAATAGTGATACAAAAGCTCATCATATGGATCTCAATCATGTAAGGCAGCACAATGGGATCATTGTATTGAGGTACATGAGAGAGATTAACCACACGTAGCTACCGGTAGAGCCCTCAGCACCGGGGGAACTACTCCTCCTCATCATGGGAGACAGCAAGGGCGATGAAGATGGCGGTGGTGTTTATGGGAGCTAGTTCGGGGGCAATTCCCGGAGTCCGGCGACGTGCGGAGCGAGAGACTTACGTCACCCGAACTTGACTTGATGGCGGCGGCTGCGCGTAACTTTTCTCGTCCGTGGCTTATGTTTTTAGGGTTTCGAGGCGGAGAGATTATATAGAGCGAAGGCGGCCTCGGAGGAGAGGGAGACCTGTTGGGTCCACACCATAGAGCGCGGCCCCCCTTGGTCGCCGCACCGCCTTGTGGGAGTGGGGCCCCGAGGGCTTCCCTCTGGCGGCTCTCGACTCTCTGGAAGCTTCCGGGGAAATAAGGTCCTGGGCGTTGATTTGTCCAATTCCGAGAATATTTCCTTTGTAGAATTTCTGAAACCAAAAACAGCGAGAAAACAGGAGCTTGGCACTTCGGCATCTTGTTAATAGGTTAGTTCCGGAAAATGCATCAAAACGATATAAAGTTTGAACAAAACATGTAGGTATTGTCATAAAACTAGCATGGAACATCAGAAATTATAGATACGTTGGAGACGTATCACACACCACAACCTGAAAGTGCTCCAAGGCGAAACAGCCCTCGACCCACCACGGTGGCGCGAGACCCTCCACGGGCAGACGTGGCGAGAAATACAGAGGCACAAGATCGAGTGGACAGAGCAAGAGAGAATAGATCCAGGCGACACTCGCCAGAAGTTGCGGAAGAAGATATGTGCGGAGTCCCCTGCTTTACTCGAAGAGTTCGCAGGACGAAAGTTCCATCTGGCTTCAAGTTGCCAGACAATTACAAAAAATTGATGGTTGTCAAGATCCCGAAGATTGCCTGATTGATTACCTGGAAACAGTAAAACTGTTGGGTGGAACCAGGGCAACATCCATGCAAAGCGTCCAAGTCCATCTTAGTGGAGCCGCAATATCTTGGATCAAGAAACTGCCAATGGGATCCATCGACAGCTGGGAAACTTTCGAGGAGTTGTTCGTGAAGAACTTTCGATCCACGTGCAAGAAACCTGCGTCCATAGAGCAACTAAGGGCATGCAAGCAGAAATATGGTGAATCAATGAGAGCGTACATCCAGCGGTGGAATATCATCAAAAATTCCCGGTGGAGAACGTATCCGACGAAAGAGCCATCGATGCATTTGTCGGAGGGATCCAAAGGAAAGACTTAATCGAGGATTTGGGTCGAACCAACCCGAGAACAATCGCTGATCTTATGGACATAGCAAACAAATCGGCCAGGCGAGACGGAGAAGACGAGTGCATAATAAAAGCGACACAGTCGGTAGGGGAGGATCATAATAAAAATAATAATCAAAATGGCGACGATATACTCGTCAATGGAACTACGACGGTCCCAACAAGTGGCGCTGGCTCCCGAGGAAGTAGTGGAGGTAATCATCGGGGGGAGTAGCAAAGAGATGGCGAGCAGCACAACGATCTCGGTCCAGCAAGTTCCGACAAAATAATAGGCCAAGGTTCCAACGGCCATACAATATATCACCCGAAGATATGCTGAACGGACCATGCTAGATGCACTTTTACCTCGACAATGACGGTAAAAGACAGTCGGGTCATCTTCAGAAGGATTGCCGAACTTTCCAAGCTTTGCACATATATGCAGGAAATGCCAATGCACAGGCAGCAAACAGGGGGCACCCGCAGGGGCCAAGAAGTGAGATTCACCTTCCACCTCCACCCGCAATCACCAACGAAAATCGACATCAACTGCAAATCGCGGCAAACCCGCAGAATGGTCCCTACATCGACACAAACGGAGCAGGTACCGATGATTCAAAAGGGCAGGCCTTCGAACAGAGCCCAAAAGGTGATTTCGTGACAAGTGTTCATGGCAGAAAAGATGCCCCACCAACGATAGAGTATTTAAATTGGTCGGGACAGGACATCGGGTTCACTCAAGCAGATCATCCGCCCCAAGTTCCGTGGCCAGGTCAATCAGCTATGATTTTGCCAGCTGTGATGGGATTGACGTTTCGCGAGACGATCTAAACTCATGTTCGCAGACATTGAGAAGATGAACATGTTCTGTCAAATTTGAAACCAACAGACACACGCTTCCATGGGATTACACCGAGAAAGCGAACTATCCACTAGGGAGATCGATCTCGATGTTCAGGCTCGGAACTACGAGAAAATTACGGGAGAAGAGAGAAAGGCTGGGCTTCGGGTGGTAAATCTTCCTCAAATATCATGGGTCTTTGGGATGACCACCTATACAGGTTATGGCGGTGCACGTATACGTATCTACTGTGCAGAATCACAGTTTAATGGCCCAATCACGATAAAGGAAGTTTCGCTCTAGCAGGATAAGTCGACAAAGAACTTCCTGAGAATGTCGAAAACTTTTCGGGATGCAAACGAGTATGCAGCGTCTGATTAACAGCGATTATGATGTATTCCACTGACGGAGAAGGCCATGAGAAAACTTTCGACTGCACAAAAACTCAAGTGCGAGATCCACCCGACGGATCCCAAGAAAACGACGACAGCTATCGCAACAAACCTGGATAGCGCATAGGAAAAGCGCGCTTGTTGAGTTCCTCCGTGAAGCATTGGAAAATCTTCGCATGGTGTCAAGCTGCATGCCAGGAGTACCCGGGGAACTTGCCGAGCACCCGCTTAATCTGGATCAGACCGATTCGACAACCTTTGCGGCGTTTCTCAGGAGCCAACCGCAAAGCAATGCTCTATACGAGATTAATCGACTCGAGGAGGAAGTAAACTTCATCGAGGAGCTACACAGAGGCCACATGGGTCACCAATCCAGTGATGGTCCCGAAGAAAAACACGGAGGTCCTTCGCATGTGTGCGTCGACTTCACGTTTCTCAATAAACATTGTCCAAAGTATCACTTTCCCCTCTAGGATCGATCAAATTATCGACTCCACGGCGGGCTACGATGTCTTTCCTTCTGGACGCGTGTCTGCAGTTTACAGCAAGATCCGCTTAGAAAGAAGATGAAGTCAAAACAGCTGTAACCCTTCTACGGCGTGTTTTGTTACAAGACAATGCCCTTCGGTTTGAAAAACGGGAGCTACTTACCAGCGGATGATGCAGAGTGCCTCGCCACGCAAATTGGAAAAACGTTCAAGTATACATTGACGATGTACTAGTCATAACAACAAAACATGCGTCTCTGATCGACGATCTCAAGGAGACCTTTGACAACCTCGACAAGTTCCGCCCTCAAGCTAAACCCGACAAAATGTTCTTTCGGTGCTGGAGAACTCCTCGGATACTTGGTGTCAATCAGCAAGAGGAATCGAGGCCAACAGGAGAAGAAAATTCAAGCCATGTAACAATGAGGGGGTAACCAAGCTCAAATACAGCAGCAGCTAACGCCCAGTGAGTCGCCGCTTTGAGAAGATTCGTCGCGAGACTAGGAGAAAAGCGTTGCACCGTTTACGCGCTGATCAAACAAGGGAAAATTTCGAGTGGAATGAGGGAAGCGGATAGAGCTTTCGAGATCTCAAGCGTACCAATATCTAAACCCACCCCCAATACTAGTAGCTCCAAGAAAAGGAACCTCTCATTGTATATTGCGGCCACACCTCAAGTGGTCAGCACGGTCCTTAGTGGTGGAAAGAGAAGAAGAAGGAAAAGTCCATGGAGTTCAGCGACGGATACTTCATCAGCGAGGTTCTATCACCATCAAAGCAACAATACCACGTGCTCCAGAAGTTAGCGTATGGCATTCTATGACAAGAAAAGCGTAGCCTTACTTTTGAAGCTGTCAGATAGTAGTCGTCAACGAAGCACCACTCTCCAATATCTGAACAATCATTATGGTAGTCATCTACCAGAATAGAGCTCTCCCGGAACATTACTTATGAAAAAAGAAAGGCAATAAAGTCGCGGTTGCAGGACTTCCATCGAATGGATGGAGTTGGAAATACGGGACCCAGATCTATAAGATACTGGACATATGAATTTCGACGGGTCCAAGAGATTGGAGGGAGATGGAGCAGGCATGATACTTGTATCACCCAAGGCGACAAGATGAAGTACATCTTTACGGATAGACGTTCTCTAACGTCCAATAATGAGCGGAGAATATGACACTTATACATGGGATGAAGATGGCAGCGTGCGGTCTACCGCGAGGTCAGTTGGTAGTCCAACGAGTGATGAACAAGTGCGACAGTCAATGGCAAGCATGATAAGCGTACACGGAATTATACAATGAACTCGAAAGACTCTTCGACGAATTTTAGCCAGGGAAGTTAATCATATCGTGATTGACAACGATGAAGCGCAAACATTTATAAAACATCGGTTCGCGATGCTGCCAATACCACAGGCGTGTTTTGGGAAGAGATAAGTGAAAGATCTACCAAGCCGAAGAAAACGCGAAGCAGCCGAAGAAGAAGGAGAAACCCAAGAAAGACTCGGGAGGCTGCTGAGACCGAGAAGCAGAGGATGAGGAAGATCCACACGAAGTTATGGTGATACAAGTTCCTTGGATGCGGAGGTGTATGTGCCATATATTTCAAGGAAAGAAATACCCGAGGATCCGGTGGAAGCAAGACGAATCGTCAGACGATCCAAAGCCTTCACCGTGGTTAAAGGAGAGTTGTACAAACGCAGTATCTCGGGTTGCGTCACACCCGAGGAAGGACGGGTCATATTGAAGGACGTACACGGGGAGCATCTTCCCACGCAAGCAGCCGAGAAATAGCAGCCAAAGTTTTCAGAGCAGGATTTATTGGCAGCAATAGAGGATGCAAAAGACATAGTTCGCACGTGCAATGCGTGCCGGAGATTCACGGCAAAACCTGAGTCTCTGGCTGTGAAGCCAGTGTCAGTACCATTATCCTGCCATTTGCACAATGGGGACTCGACATGGTAGATAGGAAAACTACACAAGGCCTGGCCTGGAGGATGTATATGCTTGTAGTTGTCGACAAGTTCACAGTGGATTGAGAGCGGTACCGTAGCTTTCGGCGGTCCAGCATCGATGGTGAGTTTTACTCAGAGCATGGTTTTTCGATTTGAGCTCCCAAACGGCATCGTCACAGACAACGGCAGCAACTTCACTTCCAAAGTTCAGCATATTGTGTTCGTAGGCATCAAACTACACTTTGCATCGGTCGCGCACCCGAAGCCAATGGACAAGTTGAAAAAGCAAACGACATCATCTGCAATGGTATTAAGAGAAGCGTCATTAACACCATGGAAAAAGCCAGAGCACACTGAGGTGAGGTTGCCAAGTGTACTTTGAAGCATACGAACAACACCCAATACAGCAACAAAGAAACTCAGTTCTTTACGGTACATGGAGCGGCGGTGCTCTGATAAATCGAGCACAATTCAACAGATTTAACGAGAATATGACGAAGAAACTTCAAGAAAGGCAATGGAGGATGATGTGGATACATCTTTCAAAGCCAGGGATGAGGTGTTGTCAAGGTCTGCCATACCGGCAAAACTTGAAAAATTACCACCAGTCGACGTTTACGCAAGATCTTTTCAAATTTGGCGACACATTCTTCGGCTCACCAGGACAGCCATGAAAAGTTCGAGTCTCCATGGATAGGCCCATACATCATCATGAGAGAAGTTATCCCAGGAGGTGCTCATGCGCGTAGATGTACACGTCCGTTGGGAACTCCAAGAGGAGTATGATACGCACAGTGACAAGTTTTCCCTCGAAAGAAACCAAGGTTATCGAACCGGTAGGAGAAGGAGAAGCACGTGAGGTTGTTGGTGGAGGGTGTAATGCGGCGGAACACCGGTGAAAGCGGGCGCCAACGTGGAACCTGCACAACACAATCAATGTACTTTGTCCCAACGTAACAGTAGGGTTGTCAATCTCACCGGCTTGGTGAAAACAAAGGATTAAGCGTGTCGAGTGGAAAATGGTGTTTGTTTGCAAGAACGTAAAAACGGTAGAATGTATTCAGATGCAAAAGAATGGACCGGGGTCCAAGTTCACTAGAGGTGTTGTCGTCGTGGTGAACAAACAGATGTGCATAGGATGGCTTATCTTGAGGCCGAATGGACGCTAGAGGATTCGGGGAGGGTTTACGACTAGATGGGATGACTTGCGGATGGTTTCCTCAAGAACTTGGCCAAGGCCGGAGGTTGAAAGAAGAAAGGCCCACAAGGAAGAACTCGCGCTAGATCACTATCTTCATTGATTTCCACAGGTTACAGGTTTGAGCTTACAAGGTTCTATATCTTCTGTTCTCTATCTCACACACTATTGTCCCGCGCGTATGAAAGAGGCTGCCCCCTCTATATAAGGGGGAGAGGGTGGCTTACCAGGACAAGAAACCCTAATGGGATCTTTGACTAGACAAACTACTTTACAAAGATACGTATAAAGCTACTTTAATCGTAGATGACGCGAGGGGTCTTCTTTAGAAACGGGGAGAGGCCGACGTCCTCAGAAGCTTCTTCAGCCGTCACCCTTCTCCTTATCTTGACCTTATTTAAGCCACTTTGCTTAGCTCATCCTTGTCTTCTAGTTACGGAAAGTCTTGGTGGTCTGCCGACATGCTATTCCTTAGGTCTAAGAATTATCTTTCCCTATCCGGTCCGCTTCCCCTCTCAAGTTCACGACAACAACAGCCAAATTCTTATCTCCTTTGAGTTCGGTATAAATATTAAACCGGTATCTCGATGGATAAGACCATCGGTTTGGCATGCCTTTGGCATGCCGGGAGTCATCCCCAACATTAGTCCCGGCCCTGCAATCGCGGATTCTATCCAGCAGAGACCATACCGAGTTCCCAATCTATACCGGTTTAATTTATCCAGCGCTCTGCTTTCGGCATCTTTGCCCGGACTCATGCCCTCTTTCTTTGCAAGGCATTCTCCGGTATCTCTTCCGGCATCTCGTTCATTTAACACTTCCTCAATGAAGTCGAATATATCGAGTCCCTTTTCATCGGTGACATCTTCTTTGTGTGACGCCGATGTCGGGGTCACTTCGGATTCGGCTTAAGCCCGCGCGCATCATTGATCCACGAGCGGATCCCAACCACTTCTCAGGATCCGTGTGTCCCTCCTGTGGCTCTTCTCTTCCGCGCGTGTATCATTGCGCCACGTGGCGATAGGCGAACCGTCGCGGCCCACGGGCTGAACCGCTACGGTTCAGCGGTTTAGCCCACCTCTTTTTCTTTATAAGGCCAAACCGCCCCTTTCTCCTTCTTCTTCTTCGCATTCTCTCCAGTTCCTCGCGCACTACCGCTCCTTGCTCGTACGCCTCCGCCGCTCCCTTGCTCGCTAGAGTTCGCCGCCCAGCACTTCGCCAGTGCGCCGCCGGACGCCGCCGGACTTCTCCGCAGGAAGAATTTGTGTGGCGCCTTTCTCTCGGCCGCGACATTGGCGCTTCCTCAAGCTTTTCTCCGCCTCACCGTCGCCGGACTTCCCTGCCTACAGCAAGCTCGCCCAACCACCGGTGAACTCCTTCCTCTGCAACTCCGCCGCCCCAGGTTAGGCTTTATTCATGTTTACTCCTCTTTTGCTGTTCAGATCTTGAGTTGGAAGCGTATTTATCCTTTCTTTTTCTTTGCTTTTTCTCTCTTTCGTAGATCTTCTCGCGGGGGTAGTTCTTGGGGAACTTGTTTTTTCGAGTAGATTCCGGGATTTCCCAAACCCAAATGTCTTCCGAACAATACCTTTCACCTCTTCTCCCGGTAACCGGAAGATCTCGCGCCTCAGACGAGTTGGCGCGGATCTAGCCGGATGGAATCGACGACGCCAGACCTGAATGCCAGTAGCTCTAGCTAGCTTGGCGCTTCTGACTCTTCGAGATCACTCGCGAACTGGATGACTCCGGCGTCGATGAGTATGAGATTCGACCAGCTACCGGTCCGGAGGATTCGGAAGGAGTATCATGCCGGATTCCCGCGATGAATCGAACCGGTGCCAACCCGGCGAATACGTCGTCTTCCTTGCTCATTTTGAAGACTTAAACCTCCCTTCTCCTTTGGGTTCCTTGTTTACAAGCTCAACCTCGCCATCTTCCGACAACGCCATTTTCCCTCTCTTTATGTCACCTTCATGGAGGCTTATATCGGCATTCGTCCCACTCGCGAGACGTTTGCTCGATTCTTCGCCCTTCGGATTAATTCCGTTCAGGGCTTAGACATTCCTAAACCTAAACCCCCCGTACAATGCGGGTCTTGCATCATTGGCTCCCGTCAGGGGAGCCCCTTCTTTAAATTTTCCGGTCTCGAGTCATGCCGGCTCTGGCAAGGGACCTTTTTCTATGTTAGGATCGACGCCAGTGGCGGAGCCACGTATGAGCTGTGTAGTCAATTGACTACACAGTTTTTTTCCAATTCTACAATAATCATGCAAAAAATTATTAAAAATTTGTAAAAATAGGTGTATTTGACTACACAACTTTAGTTTGACTACACAAGGTTGAAGGTCTGGCTCCGCCACTGGGAACAACGGCGCCGCAGATCTCATTGATCTGCCTCCTTTTGATCCGGCGCCCCCCACCAAGACTAACTGGAGCTACAATCCGAAGGAGTCTCACAACGAGACAAACCGGATTATACGCTTCATGAAACAGCGGATGAAGGACACCAACATCTGCTCCGGACGACATCATCCGCACCTTCATCTCGCGCCGGGTGCTTCCTCTTAAGCGCCGCGCCCACAAGATGTGCGAGATGTATGGCCTGGCGATCCTACCAAGATCACCGGGCTCCCTCTACTTAAGAAGGACCGGCCGTCCTTAAGGCCGGAGCAGATCTGCCGGAACCTCCATCTTAGGAAGATTGGGGAATGGGGCCTCAGAGCCTCTTAGCTCTACCCTCAGGCCAAGAAATACAGAAATTACACAACTCGGGTCGGTTCACGAGCTTTCATTGCGTTAACCTCTTCTTTCTTTTGTTTCTTCGGGCCAAGGACCGTTCCCGCATCGAATCCAACAAAGCGAGGCCGTTGCGGAGAAACGCGGTCTCGACAGTTTGACCCCGACCCGTCATCTTCGGCGTGACTGAAGATGGGCCGGACTCCAGCAGCGCGCCTCGGCAAGTCTCCGCCGGACCCTGCCGGTTCGTCTGATGAACTGACCATCCTTGAGGTAGCTCTTCTTTTATACTTCTCATATTCCTTTGCTATTGTTTTTCTGTAGATGTGCCCTCAGCCAACGTCAACCCACAGGTCCATGAGCATGTCGCGCCGCTGCAGGCCGAGGCAGGCCAAGAGTTTGTGGACAAACTCATGGCCCAGGGCCAGAAGAACAAGACCCCGGCCTCTGATGCCGGCTCAAGCCAACCTCCTCATGCCAAGCGCTTCCGAGACCGAACCTCTCGCGGGTAAGGTCGTTGCTGTGAGGCGCCACAAGGGCAAACAGATGCCGACCGCTACCGGGTAAGGCTCCACTTTTCTGCTTGTTTCGTTTTCGCCAAGTTCCTTTCCGGTTGCTTTTTTTTTTTTTTTTTCCTTTTCTCTTTTTCAGCCCCGCGCTCAAGCTTGGCCCCAGGCCAGGGCTCTGCCGGTTCGGCCAGGACCTCAACTCCTCCTCCTCATTCCGGCCCAGGCATGCGGTGCGGGTCAGCCCTCTCGCCTTCCACACTCGGGGGGCACAACAGGTCAGGCGCGGCCCTACGCCAGTTTCCGCGCGGAGAGGGACCTTGCCTCCCCCTCCGAGAGACCAGACAGCGCCAGCAACATGGGCGCGGAAAAACTTGTCGGGCGGCGGAACCTTCGGTTCACTCCGTCCCTGAAAAGGAAAGAAGACTTCCTCCAAGGCGCGCGGCTTCCAGTGCCGGCAACCTCAGCACACCGGCCCTTGCGCGGACCTCACGCTCTGGGAGTGGCAGGGACACGCCAGCCTCACATCATAAGGACCTCCGCGAGGCTGCGTAAGCGCCGCCCGCGAGCCTCAAGATCACGGACTACCTCAAGCCGGGGCGTCCCGCGGAAAGGCCGCGGATGGCAGCGCCTCAAGCGGCTCGCAGCCCTTAGTGCTGCACGTCGGGCCTGCCGCCGTTGTGGTCCAGGACAAACCTTCCGGCCTCTTGGGCCGGATCGTTGAGCTGAAGCGCGGGGGCCAAGACTTGGGGCCTCTCCTCCCCTATGTGGAACGATGCGGACATCTCCCGCGCGGCTTCGCGGCACGGGAAAGGACCGCCTCCGGCGCCAGATCCTGCGGCCCTGCAGTGCAGAAGAACTTCACCAACGGCTCAAGCGTGCCGTGAAGGAGTTCGACAGCGCGTGGTACGACGCCACCGCTAACGTGGTGGTAAGTTCTATCAACCCTCTTGATTTTCCTGATGCCGGTTTTCTTCTTTCCGGATCTTGTCTATTCTCGAGTCCCATGGTTTTGGTTTAGTCTGTCTTAGCGCAAAACTTTCTTTTAAAGAATCTTCAAAACCGGCATCTTTCTCATAGCAAACCGCAAACTCAGTCCCCGAGTTTTGGGTTGAGAGCTTGGTCTTAGCGCAAAACTTTCTTTAAGATACCGCAAACTCGGTCCCGAGTTTGGGTTGGGAGCTTGCTCTGAGCGCAAAACTTACTAGAAACGCGCGAAACCGGCATAGTCCCCGAGTTTCGGGTTAAAATCCTTTGTTCTTTGCTAACATCATTTCCTTAAACAGAGCACGACCGACGCCGGAAGGCTCTCTTTGAGGAGCTTCTATGGGAGCACCGGAGCCTTGCGAGGCGCACGGCAAGTGCAGGGGTAATCTCTTGTGCCTCGGCATCTTTTTACCAGGAAGGTTTCTTTTCTTTGTTACTTACAAGTTTTTCCACGCAACAGCTATTCCGGAAGCCTCCATTGAGGCCCTCAAGGCCCAGGTTGCCGCACTCCAAGGTACAACTTCTATTTTTCCGGTTAACTTGCTTCTTTGTGTCTCATTTGTCTTTGTGTTTTTGCTAACATCCTCTTTTTCGGCTTTTAGCTGAAAAGAAGCAGCTCATCCGGGATCACCAGAAGGCCTTGGAGGCCCAGAAGGAGATCTCCAGGGAGCTCAAGGATCAGGCTATCCAGGCCGGAGTCCGGCACGCTGAGGAGCCGCTGAGGCTGCTGCGGAGGCCAGGCTGAATGAAGCGCTGGAGGATGCCGGCAACGCCAATGTGGTGTTGCAGGCCGAGCTGGAAGAGGGTGCCAAAGCGCTGAAAGTAGCCGAGGGCAAAGCCGCAAAAGCGCACAAAGCTGCCGCGGAGGAGGCCATCAAGGCCCAGAAAGCAGCCGAGGGCGAGGTCGCGTGGTTGAAGGCGGAACAGAAGGAGTACGACCTTCTGGTTACGCGGACTGACGCGCTTGCCCTTCGTACGTTTTTCTTTTCTCTTTTCCGATTTCCGCTTGTAAGCTTATTCATTCCGGTATCATATACTTAACTTTCGTTTGTCTTGTAGGGCTCTTTCCGGATTCCCAGGCTCATGCCATAAAGAAGGTTGCGGAGCACCGGGCGCAGCAGGCCGGCAACAACTTGGGTGCACCTTGGGATCCCTATGATCACTTGGTTGCTTTAAACGCGCGGGTCTCGCACATGCGCTCGGTGGACGGAATCTTTTCAGGCATCCCCGAGGTGAAACTCCCAACACAAGACCCTGCGGCCGTGAGTGGTGCCGGCTTCTCCTCATCGGTGACCGCTTGAAAGGTGCACAGCACGGCGGATCCGGGAGTGGCGAGTGCTCTGCCGCCGTGCAGGAGCGGACCTGAACGCTTGGCGTTACTGCTCCTGGTATCCGGGCCCCGGATCACAGGCGCTCTGCGTCGCGTCGTGAAGGCGCTCCACTGATGTGGACCGGTTCTTACCGCTAAGCGCGGACACCGTGCCACATCGCGGTGCGCCGAAATGGCACTTTCATCCCCCTCCACGAAGATGTGAAGTTATCGAGGGCGAGGAGGAGGAAGATGAAGGCGAGGATGTGCCACCAGTAAACTCCCGATCTGGCGCTGCTCCCAGGAAGCCCCTTTGCTGCCATGACTTTGTGTTGTCGAAGTATTACATTCTGATTTGCACAGCAACAAACTCGTTAAATTCTCTACCCCGGTATGCGGAGTTTATGATGTAAAGATAAAACTTAACCTTTTGGTTTGTGTTGTAACATTTTATGCCGGTAAGCTGTACCGGTAACTTATTAAGTTATGTTTGTCTTAAGATATTTGCTTGTTGAGTTGCTTTTTCTTGCACTGCAATGATTCCGAAATTGTTTCCGCATCCAATTGATGCATACTTGGCTCTTTTGCCTTGGCTCTGCCTACCTTCTCTGGGCATTTTGGCGTATGAGCACAAAGTTCTTTTACCAAGCAAGCATTTTCTTGAACTTAAGAAATAACTCGAAATTTTTGCAAAAAACCGGTATAACCGGGGTTAGTTAAACTTTTCCGGATTGTTCTTTCCTGCTCTCTCTTTCCGCAGTTCATGTGCTTATCCCTTACCGGTTTATCTTGCTTGCCATGAAGCCAAGTTATGGACAACAGCAGAGTCGTAGAACGACGGCAAGTTTTCCCTTAAGTGGATCACCCAAGGTTTATCGGACTCAGGGGAGGAAGAGGTCAAGATATCCCTCTCATGCAACCCTGCAACCACAAAGCAGAAGTCTCTTGTGTCCCCAACACATAGCTGATTACTAGTTGCGAAAGTAGTGAAATACGAGGGTGGTATGAATATATATGGCTTGTTAGCAACGGTGCGAGAAAATAGCTGGCGTGTAGTTGTTGGTGGTAGTGATATTACGACGGTAGTAACCACAGTAAAGCATTAAACAAACGTTAGTAACTCCAGCGGTATTTAGGAACAAGGCCTAGGGATTACACTTTCACTAGTGGACACTCTCAACATTGATCACATAACAGAATAGATAAATGCATATACACTTTTGTTGGATGATGAACACATTAACGTAGGATTACACGAACCCTCAATGCCGAGTTAACAAGCTCCACAATAATACTCATGTTTAAGTAACCTTAAGTATTCAGATAGATCAAAAGACTAAACCAAGTACTAGCATAGCATGCACACTTTGTCACCTTCATGCATATGTAGGAGGAATAGATCACATCAATATTATCATAGCAATAGTTAACCTCACAAGAGATCCTGATCATAGCATAAACCAAGTACTAACACGGTGCACGCACTGTCACCTTTGCACACATGCGGGAGGAATAAAACTACTTTAATAACACATCACTAGAGTAGCACATAGATAAATTGTGATACGATGCACATTGCAATCATCAAGAGATATAAATAAGCACTTCACTACGCTCTTCAACGGTGAATAAGTACTTCGTGAAATATAGCCTAAGAGACCCACACGGTGCACACAGCATCACCTTTACACACGTGGGGACAAAGAGTCTCCCGGAGATCACATAAGTAAAACCCACTTAGCTAGCATAATGACATCTAGATTACAAGCATCATCATATGGAATCTCAATCATGTAAAACAGCTCATGAGACTATTGTATTGAAGCACATAGGAGAGAGAGTAACCACATAGCTACCGGTACAGCCCGAGCCTCGATGGAGAACTTCTCCCTCCTCATGGGAGCGGCAGCGGTGAAGAAGATGGCGGTGGAGATGGCAGCGGTGTCGATGGAGGAGCCTTCCGGGCACTTCCCCGCGCTGCGTGGTCTTGGAACGAGAGACTCTGTCCCCCGGATCTTGGCCCGTGCAACGGCGGCTACGCCAACTTTTCTCGTATCGTGGCTTCCTCGGTAAGGGTTTTCGATGCAGGGGCTTTATATAGGCGAAGGCGGCGCAGGGAGGGTCAACGCGGCGACGAGACCATAGGGTGGCGCGGCCGGGGCCGGGGCCGCGCCACCATGTCATCTGGGCCCACCGGGGCCCCCCTCTGGCGGCTCTCGGGTGGTCGGATGCTTCGGACAAAATAGGAACACAGGCGTTGATTTCGTCCAATTAAGAATATTTGGTACTGATTGAAACAAAAACAGCGAGAAAAGCGAGGCCAGCATGCGGCATCTTGTTAATAGGTTAGTTCAGAGAAAAGTATAAATATGACATAAAGTGTGCATAAAACATGTGAATATCATCAATAAAGTAGCATGCAACGAAAGTGTCGATACGTTGGAGACGTATCAAGCATCCCCAAGCTTAGTTACTGCTCGTCGAGCAGGATAAACGATAACAAAGATAATTTCTTAAGTGACATGCCATCATAAACTTGATCATATTGTTTGTAAATGCAGCGATCAAAACAATGGTAATGACATGAGTAAACAAGTGAATCATATAGCAAAGACTTTTCATGAATAGCACTTTCAAGGCAGAGGCATCAATAAGTCTTGCATAAGAATTTAACTCATAAAGCAATATTTAAAGTACTAGACATTATGAAACAACACAATGGAAGACCAGTTTAATCGGTTGCTTTCAACATGTATGTATATCTTATGGATAATTGTCAACATAGAGTAATATAACAAATGCAATAAGCAAGTATGTAAGAATCAATGCACGATTCACACAAGTGTTTGCTTCTTGAAGTAGAGAGAAATAGGTGACTGACTCAACATAAAATTAAAAGAAAGGTCCTTCAAAGGAAAGCATCTGAGTGCTATATTTGTGCTAGAGCTTTATTTTGAAAACATGAAGAGCATAAAAATAAAATTTTGAGAGGTGTTTGTTGTCAACGAATGGTAGCGGGTACTCTAACCCCCTTGCCGGACAAACCTTTAAAGAGCGGCTCCCATTTATTTTATTTTTGGGTGGCACTCCTTCCAACCTTTCACAAACACTGTGCACAAAATCCTCGGGTGCCTGCTAACAATCTCATACCATGAAGGAGTGCCTTTTATTTTAGTTTTATTATGATGACACTCCTCCTTTGCTTTCTCAAGCCATGGCTAACTGAATCCTTCGGGTGCCGTCCAACAATCACATACCATGGAGGAGTGTCTATTTTTGTTAATTAATTTGGGACTGGGAATCCCATTGCCAGCTCTTTTTTCTTTTTTATTGGATAAGCGGATGAAGCCACTAGTCCATTGGTGGAAGTTGCCCAACAAGATTGAAGATAAACACCACATACTTCCTCATGAGCTATAAAACATTGACACAAATCAGAGGTAATAAATTTTGAATTGTTTAAAGGTGGCACTCAAGCAATTTACTTTGGAATGGCGGAGAAATGCCATGTAGTAGGTAGGTATGGTGGACACAAATGGCATAATGGTTTAAGGATTTTGGATGCATGAGAAATATTCCCTCTCGATACAAGGTTCAGGCAAAGTTATTTGAAGCAAACTCAAGGATGAACCTGATTGCAGCAAAACTCACATAAAAGACATATTGTAAACATTATAAGACTTTTACCGTCTTCCTTGTTGTTCAAACTCAATACTAGAAATTATCTAGACCTTAGGGGAGACCAATTATCCAAACCAAATTTTAGCAAGCTCTATGTATTTCTTCATTAATAGGTGCAAAGTATATGATGCAAGAGCTTAAACATGAGCACAACAATTGCAGTATCACATTATCCAAGACATTTCACCAATTATTTTCCAATTCAACCATATAACAATTTAACGAAGAGGAAACCTCGCCTGAATAATATGAGCTAAGAACACATGTGTTCATACGAGCCAGCGGAGCGTGTCTCCCACACAAGGATGAACTTATTGAGAGAACTAAGATAACAAAACAAAAACAAAAATAAAAGCACACAGGCGCTCCAAGTAAAATACATAGGATGTGACCGAATAAAAATATAGTTTTCACTAGAAGAAACCTGATAAGTTGTCGATGAAGAAGGGATGCCTTGGGCATCCCCAAGCTAGATGTGAGTCTTCTTGAAATATGCGGGGATGAACCACCGGGGCATCCCAAGCGAACTTTCACTCCTCTTGATCATAATATTTTATCATTCTCCTCTCTTGACCCTTGAAAACTTCCTTCACCAAACTTTAAGCAAACTCATTAGAAGGTTAGTGCACAATTAACATGTTCAGAAGTGACACAATCATTATTTTCATTTCTGGACGTTGCACAAAACTTCTGAAAGTTAATGGAACAAAGAAACTCATTCAACTTAACAAACGCGGCAATGCAAAAAAGGGAGAATCTGTCAAAAACAGAACAGTCGGTAAAGAAGAATTTAAAGATGGCACGAGACTTGCTCAAATGGAAAAACTCAAAACTAATAAGTTGCGTACATATCTGAGGATCACGCTAGTAAATTGGCAGATTTTTTTCGAATTTTCTACGGAGGCCTGTGCCCAGATTCGTGACGGACAGCAATGCTGTTTCTGCTGTTCAGCGATCCCAAATATAACATCAACTTTGACATAGAAACTTTGCTTGGCACAACAAAACACAAAACTAAGATAAGGAGAGGTTGCTACAGTAGTAAACAACTTCCAAGACTCAAATATAAAACAAAGTACTGTAGCAAATAACACATGGGTTATCTCCCAAGAAGTTCTTTTCTTTATAGCCATTAAGATGGGCTCGGCAGTTTTAATGATGCACTCGCAAGAAATAAGAGTTGAAGCAAAAGAGAGCATCAAAAAGCAAATTCAAAACACATTTAAGTCTAACATGCTTCCTATGCCTAGGAATCTTGTAAATAAACAAGTTCATGAAGAGCAAAGTAACAAGCATAGGAAGATAAAACAAGTGTAGCTTCAAAAATTTCAGCACATAGAGAGGTGTTTTAGTAACATGAAAACTTTTACAACCATATTTTCCTCTCTCATAATAACTTTCAGTAACATGAGCAAACTCAACAATATAACTATCACATAAAGCATTCTTATCATGAGTCTCATGCATAAAATAATTACTACTCCATAAGCATAATCAATTTTATTAGTTGTGGGGGAGCAAATTCAACCAAGTAGCTATCAAATATAGGAGGTATATTGCTTAATCATAATCAAATTTATCCTCCATAACAGGTGGTAACAAAAGACTACTATCTATTATAATCATCATAAATAGGAGGCAAAGTATCATCAAAGTAAATTTTCTCTCAATGCTTGGGGGACTAAAAATATCATGCTCATCAAAAACCAGCTTCCCCAAGCTTAGAATTTTCCATAGCATTAGCAACAATGGTGTTCAAAGCATTCATACTAATAACATTCCCATTATCATGCATATAAAGTTCCATGGGTTTTTAAATTCTCTCTTCAAACACATCATGTCCTAATTCAAGATAAAGTTCATAAAGATCTCTCATATTTTGTTGTTTTCCATTATGCCTAACTAGTATAAACAAGAAACCAAATGTCGCAATTGCGGAGTCTAAAGGAAATAGCTTAAGTACTTACAACAGTATATAGGAAATAGCTTAGTAGTAGAGATCGGAGTGTGAGTACCTTTTACCTTTCATCCCCGGCGTGAGCGCACGAGAAAAGTGCTTGATGTCTCGTTCCCCCTCCTTTCCTGTAGGCAGTGTTGGGCCTCCAAGTGCGGAGGTTTGTAGAACAGCTTAGAAGTTTTCCCGCCAGTGGATCACACAAGGTTTATCGAACTCGGGGAGGAAGAGGTCAAAGATATCCCTCTCATGCAACCACAAAGCAAGAAGTCTCTCTTGTGTCCCCAACACACCAAATAGGTGCACTAGTTCGGCGAAGAGATAGTGAAATACAGGTGGTATGAATATATATGAGCAGTAGCAACGGTGCCAGAAAATAGCTTGCTGGCGTGTAGTTGTTGGTGGTAGTATTGCAGCAGTAGTAACACAGTAAAACAGTAAACAAGCAGTAGTAACTCAGCAGTATTTAGGAACAAGGCCTAGGGATTACACTTTCACTAGTGGACACTCTCAACATTGATCACATAACAGAATAGATAAATGCATACTCTACACTTTTGTTGGATGATGAACACATTGCGAAGGATTACACGAACCCTCAATGCCGGGGTTAACAAGCTCCACAATAATGCTCATGTTTAAGTAACCTTAAGTGTAAGATAGATCAAAAGACTAAACCAAGTACTAGCATAGCATGCACCCTGTCACCTTCTCATGCATATGTGGGAGGAATAGATCACATCAATATTATCATAGCAATAGTTAACTTCGCAATCACAGATCATGATCATAGCATAAACCAAGTACTAACACGGTGCACGCACTGTCACCTTTGCACACATGCAGGAGGAATAAAACTACTTTAATAACTTTGCTAGAGTAGCACATAGATAGATTGTGATACAAACACATTGCAATCATCAAGAGATATAAATAAGCACTTCACTACGCTCTCCAACAGTGAATAAGTACTTCGTGAAATATAGCCTAAGAGACCCACACGGTGCACACACTGTCACCTTTACACACGTGGGACAAGGAGTCTCCGGAGATCACATAAGTAAAAACCCACTTGACTAGCATAATGACATCTAGATTACAAGCATCATCATATGAATCTCAATCATGTAAGGCAGCTCATGAGACTATTGTATTGAAGCACATAGGAAGATGAACCACATAGCTACCGTAGAGCCCTCAGCCTCGGGAGAGTACTCCCTCCTCCTTGGGCAGCGGCGGTGATGAAGATGGCGGTGGAGATGGCGGTGTCGATGGAGGAGCCTTAGGGGCACTTCCCCGCTCACGGCGGGTGCGGGAGCGGGACTGTTGTCCCCAGATCTTGGCCCGCGATGACGGGCGATACCCGGAACTTTTCTCGTATCGTGGCTTCCTCATGGGGTTTCGATGCGGGGGGCTTTATATGAGGCGAAGAGGCGCGCGGGGGGTCAACGAGGCGCGAGACCATGGGGTGGCGCGGCCAGGGCACGGGCCGCGCCACCTGTCATCTGAGCCCACCAGGGCCCCCCTGCTTGCTCTCGGTGTTCCGATGCTTCGGGCAAAATAGGAATCAGGCGTTGATTTCCACTACAAGAAAAAGTTGCCATGGCCGACGAAAGTTGAAGTCGCGCCGTGGTTGCTGGTGTACCATGGCCGACGATTTTGGTCCCTCCGTGGTGCATGTCAAAACTTTTTTCTCGTTTTTGAGGCCACCTAGCCCGACGAAAGCGGCCAAAACGTGGCGTATGGTGGCCCGGGACGTGGTGCATCTCGAAATCTCGGGTTCGCCGGCCGAGTCAACGCAAATCCGCACCGCCGAGGGATGTAGGGCCCAGATGGCAGCCTCTCTGGCATTGTTTTTTTTCTACATCGCGCCATCTCGTTCAACGTTCTCAGATCGAGCCGTTTACGATGCAGGATCATGGGTCCCGCATGTCATCCTCTATGAACCAAAATTCTTTCTATTCTTGGATTTTTTTGACCCCCTGATTTCTGGCTACTTCCTTTTTCTTTTGATCCCTTGCCGCCTTGGACGCCATGCTAAATGGGACCCGCATGTCATCCTCTATGTGCAATCAACTTTCTTTTCTTGGAGTTTTTTTGGCACCTCAAATTTGGTCACTTGCCTTTTCTTTCGATCTGCCGCCTCTCAAACGGTGATACACAGCTGCTAAATGGACCCGCATGTCATCCTCTATGTACTATAAAACTTTCTTTTCCTGGATTATTTTTGGCACCTCAAATTTGGTCACTTGCCTTTTTCTTTCGATCCCGCCTCTCAAACGGTGATACCGCTCTGCTTGGGACCCGCATGTCATCCTCTATGTACTATAAAACTTTCTTTTCTGGATTATTTTTGGCACCTCAAATTTGGTCACTTGCCTTTTCTTTCGATCCCCCGCCTCTCAAACGTGATCTAGCTGCTGCTCAGGACCCGCATGTCATCCTCTATGTACTATAAAACTTTCTTTTCTTGAATTATTTTTGGCTCCCGATATTTTTTCACTTGCCTTTTTCTTTCGATCACCTGCTGCCTCTCAAACAGTGATACTAAATGGGACCCGCATGTCATCCTCTATGTACTATAAAACTTTCTTTTCTTGGATTTTTTTGGCACCTCATATTTGGTCACTTGACTTTTTCTTTCGATCACCTGTCAGCCTCTCAAACAGTGATACCGCTCCTGCTAATGACCCGCATGTCATCCTCTATGTACTATAAAACTTTCTTTTCTTGGATTTTTTTTGGCACCTCATATTTGGTCACTTGCTTTTTCTTTCGATCACCTGTTGCCTCTCAAACAGTGATACCGCTGCTGCTAAATGGGACCCGCATGTCATCCTCTATGTACTATAAAACTTTCTTTTCTTGAATTTTTTTGGCTCCTCATATTTTTTCACTTGCCTTTTTCTTTCGATCCTTGCCGCCTCTCAAACGGTGATACCGCTGCTGCTAAATGGGACGCATGTCATCCTCTATGTACTATAAAACTTTCTTTTCTTGAATTATTTTTGGCTCCTGATATTTTTTCACTTGCCTTTTTCTTTCGATCTCATGCCACGTTTGAAACGTTGAGGAACCTGCAGGCTCATGGGACCCGCATGTCATCCTCTATGTACTATAAAAGTTCTTTTTCTTGGTTTTTTTTCACCATCTGATTTTTGGCAATTTCTTTTTTTCTTTTGATCCCCTGCCCACCTCACACGCTGATACCGCTGCTGCTAAATGGGACCCGCATGTCATCCTCTATGTACTATAAAACTTTCTTTTCTTGAATTATTTTTGGCTCCTCATATTTGGGCACTTGCCTTTTTCTTTCGATCTCATGCCACGTTTGAAACGTTGAGGAACCTGCTGGCTCATGGGACCCGCATGTCATCCTCTATGTGCTATAAAAGTTTCCTTTGTTGGATTTTTTTCACCCTCTGATTTTTGGCTTGCCTTTTTCTTTTGATCCCCTGCCCCCTTTGAAACGTTGAGTAAGCTGTTGGCTCAAGGGACCCGCATGTCATCCTCTATGTCCATCAACTTTCTTTTCTTGGATTTTTTTCACCCCCTAATTACTAGCTACTTTCTTTTTCTTTTGATCTCAAGCCGCATTACAAACATTGAGACCGCTGCTGCAAAATGGGACCCACATGTCATCCTCTATGTACAATAAAGTTTCTTTTCTTGGATTATCTTTTGCTCCTGATATTTTGTCACTTGCCTTTTTCTTTCGATCTCATGCCGCCTTTGAAACGTTGAGTAAGCTGCTGGCTCATGGGTCCCGTCATCCTCTGAACAATAAAAGTTTCCTTTCTTGGCCCTAATTTGCCTTTTTCTTTGGATCTCTTGCCCCTTTGAAACGATGAGGACGCTGTTGGCAGGTCGGTCCCACAAGTCATCCTCTATGAACAATAAAAGTTTCCTTTGATGGATTTTTTTGAACCCCTAATTAATTTCTGGATATTTCCTTTTTTTTTCTTTGATCCCCTGCCGCCTTGGAATCGTTGAGGATGCTCTGCTGCCTCATGGGTCCCGCATGTCATCCTCTCAGAACGGTAAATGTTTCTTTTCTTGGATATTGTTTACCAAATGATTTTTGGCTTATTTTTTCTTTCGATCTCCTGCCGCCTTTAAAACGTTGAGGACGCTGCTGGCTCACGGGTCCCACATGTCAGCCTCTATGAACAATACGCTGAGGATGCTGCTGCCTCATGGGTCCCGCATGTCATCCTCTCAGAACGAAAATGTTTCTTTTCTTGGATTTTTTACCAACAGATTTTTGGTTTATTTTTCTTTCCATCCCCTTAGCCTTTAAAACGACGCTGCTGGCTCATGGGTCCACGATGTCAGCCTCCCATACAAGAAACATGTGATATCTTGATTATTTTGCAGACAATAAACAGTGTATTGCGCTCTGAGCTATTGCAAACGGATAAATTAAATCTTTATTTTTACAACATATATCTTGAATCTCCTTGTTTTTTGTTTTGGCGAAGCATAGGACTTTCCTTTTTTTTTTGAGAAAAATCCGAACTATCATGTTCTGGAGTGGGCTGAAATTGTACGTGTCAAAAGGCCCAGAAGGATAGTTCGAAGGCCCAGATGTCTAGATGCAGCCCAATTGAAATCTTTCTTTTCTTGGATTTTTTTCACCCCCTGATTTCTGGCTACTTCATTTTTCTTTTGGTCCTGTGCCGCCTTGGAAACGTTCGGACCGCTGCTGCAAAATGGGACCCGCATGTCATCCTCTATGTACAATAAAGTTTCTTTTCTTGGATTATTTTTGGCTCCTGATATTTGGTCACTTGCCTTTTTTTTCGATCTCATGCCACGTTTGAAACGTTGAGGAATCTGCTGGCTCATGGGACCCGCATGTCATCCTCTATGTACAATAAAAGTTTGATTTCTTGGATTTTTTTTCACCCTCTGATTTTTGGCTATTTCCTTTTTCTTTTGATCCCCTGCCGCCTTTGAAACGTTCAGTAAGCTGCTGGCTCATAGGTCCCACATGTCAGCCTGTATGAACGATAAAGCTTTCCTTTCTTGGAGTTTTTTTTGACCCCCTAATTTCTGGCTACTTTCTTTTTCTTTTGATCTCAAGCCGCATTTGAAACGTTGGGACCGCTGCTGCAAAATGGGACCCGCATGTCATCCTCTATGTACAATAAAGTTTCTTTTCTTGGATTATTTTTGGCTCCTGATATTTGGTCACTTGCCTTTTTCCTTCGATCCCATGCCACGTTTGAAACGTTGAGGAACCTGCTGGCTCATGGGACCCGCATGTCATCCTCTATGTACTACAAAAGTTTATTTTCTTGGGTTTTTTTTCACTCTCTGATTTTTGGCTATTTCCTTTTTCTTTTGATCCCCTGCCGCCTTGGAAACGTTGAGTAAGCTGCAAACTCGTGGGACCCGCATGTCATCCTCTATGTACAATCAATTTTCTTTTCTTGGAGTTTTTTTACCCCCTAATTTCTGGCTACTTTCTTTTTCTTTTGATCTCAAACCGCATTTGAAACGTTGGGACAGCATGTCATCCTCTATGTACAATAAAAGTTTCTTTTTTTGGATTATTTTTCACCCTCTGATTTTTGGTCACTTGCCTTTTTCTTTCGATCTCATGCCGCCCTTGAAAACGTTGAGGAACCTGCTGGCCCATGGGACCCACATGTCATCCTCTATGTACTATAAAAGTTTCTTTTCTTTGATTTTTTTCACCCTCTGATCTTTGGCTATTTCCTTTTTCTTTTCATCCCCTGCCGCCTTGGAAACGTTAGTAAGCTGCTGACTGGTGGGACCCGCATGTCATCCTCTATGTACAATCAAGTCTCTTTTCTTGGATTTTTTTTACCCCCTTATTTTTGGTCACTTGCCTTTTTCTTTCGATCTCATGCAGCCTCTGAAACGTTGAGAAGCTGCTGGCTCATGGGACCCACATGTCATCCTCGATACTATAAAAGTTTCTTTTCTTGGATTTTTTTCACCCTCTTATTTTTGGCTGTTTCCTTTTTCTTTTGATCCCCTGCCGCCTTGGAAACATTGATTAAGCTGCTGACACAAGGGGCCCGCATGTCATCCTCTATGTACAATCAACTTGCAAGATCTTGGGGCGGAAGAGCTTGTATAAGTGGGACCCATATGTCATCCTCTATGTACAATAAAAGTTTCTTTTTCTTGGATTATTTTTTGCTCCTGGTATTTGGTCTCTTTCCTTTTTCTTTCGATCTCATGCCGCCTCTGAAACGTTGAGTAAGGTGCTGGGTCATGGGACCCGCATGCCATCCTCTATGTACAATCAACTTTCTTTTTTGGAGTTTTTTTACCCCTAATTTCTGGCTACTCTTTTTCTTTTGATCTCAAGCCGCATTTGAAACGTTGACACCGCTGCTGCAAAATGGGACCCGCATGTCATCTTTTATGTACAATAAAGTTTCTTTTCTTGGATTATTTTTGGCTCCTGATATTTGGTCACTTGTCTTTTTCTTTCGATCTCATGCCCCCTTTGAAACGTTGAGGAAGCTGCTAGCGCATGGGTCCCGCATGTCATACTCTATGAACAATAAAAGTTTCCTTCCTTGGAGTTATTGTTTACCGCTAATTTCTGGCTACTTCCTTTTTTCTTTTGATCCCCTGCCGCCTTGGAAACGTTGAGTAAGCTGCTGACACAAGGGGCCCGCATGTCATCCTCTATGTACAATCAACTTGCAAGATCTTGGAGCGAAAGAGCTTGTATAAGTGGGACCCATATGTCATCATCTATGTACAATAAAAGTTTCTTTTCTTGGATTATTTTTTGCTCCTGATATTTGGTCACTTTCCTTTTTCTTTTATCTCATGCCGCCCTGAAACGTTGAGTAAGGTGCTGGCTCATGGGAGCTGTACAATAAAGTTTCATTTCTTAGATTTTTCCCCATGATTTTTGCTAACTTGCCTTTTTCTTTTCGATCATATGCCGCCTTTGAAATTGAGGTCGCCGCTGGCTCATGGGTCCCACAAGTCAGCCTCTATGAACAATAAACCTTTCCTTTGTTGTATTTTTTTTACCCCTAATTTCTGGCTATTTGCCTTTTTCTTTTGATCCCCTGCGGCCTTTGAAAACGATGAGGACGCTGCTGGCAGGTCGGTCCCACATGTCATCCTCTATGAAGAATATAAGTTTCCTTTTTGGATTTATTTTTGACCCCTAATTTCTGGCTATTTGCCTTTTTCTTCTGATCCCTGCCGACTTCGAAATGATGAGGATGCAGCTGGCAGATCGGTCCCACATGTCAGCCTCTATGAACTATAAATGTTTCCTTTGTAGGATTTATTTTTTACCCCTATTTTCGGGCTACTTGCCTTTTTCTTTGAAACGTTGAGGAGTACTGTCTCATGGGTCCCACATGGCATCCTCTCTGAACGATAAACCTTCATTTCTTGTTAACGACAGGTTTATCAGTATTATTTTCGCAGACTAATACAAGCTCTTTGGCTCCAAGATCTTGCAAGTTGATAGATTAAATCAAGGAATTATTAGGATATGTTTTAAATTTCAAATCCACTTTATGAATTTTTAAAAATACCGTTATCCATGTGGGTATGGAGCGATCAAGGATTTTCATATTGGGCATGAGCAGTTTCAAAAATTGGAACCCTATAATTCAAAATAAATAAAAACAACTTTTATGTAGAATCTCCGTGTATTTTTTTTGCCAATCATAGGATCTGTGTTTCATTAGAAAAGGGCCGAAATTGCATGAGCAGAAAGGCCCATTTGAAGTTATTGGGCTTCGACGGCCGGAGCAAGTAGACCGATAACAATTACCATGTAGATGTTCCTTGGCAACCCAAAAGTGAAATATTGGGCCCAACAGGGGAAGGTTGAACAGTACTTTTTCTATTGGGAAGGTGGTACATGGGGTTATCCTGACAAAAAAAAATGGAACATGGGTTACTGAAGGTTGCCCATTTGTGCCTAATATGTTTGTCAGCAGGAGCTTTACCTTCCGCCGCCGCCGCTCCGCTTCCGCCGCCGCCGCCATGCCTCGTCGCGGGTCGAGCTACCGGTACGGCGGCGTCTCGAGCTCGGGGTACAGCAGCGTCCGCGCGCGCCCCAAATTAAGGTACTTCCTCCTCGGGACGGCACCTACGATAGGCTCGGCTGGCCTTGGGGCATTTACCCCTAGCCTCTTCCATGCTCAAGTTTTTGAAATGTTTCTGGCTCTGTTCAACACTGGATCAAATTTGTCAACATGACCATTCTTATGGAGTAGCAACGAGTTGAATCTCTCAAAACTCTTTAAGTTCTGCAATATAACGACTAATTGGTACTACCTTATACAAAATGATTACATATCCTTATTTTGGAAGCAAGCAATCACACACTTATAGTTTGCTAGTCAGCTGCACGTAACGTTAAAAATCGGCAATTATAATGAATAAACCTGTAATTTTCACTTAAAATGCATTAAGGAGCATCAAATTTGACAAATCAAACCATGTCGTACTGAAAATTGACATGTCTTTCTCATGCAGAAATGTAAAATTATCCATGCATGTGCGTTTATACAGGTTAAGTTTTGCACGTATTATTTTTTGTAACTTTTCTGACTACCTTCAAAGCTCCAATCCTTCTTCATCATCTTTGTTGTACCGCACTGATGCAAGTGAATGCGAGCTGCTCGCCAGACGCGACTTCGTGTCCGATATGTGTACTATGCCTTCTCCATCTAGTGCTAGTTACGCCTCTGTGCTAATTAATTCAGCACAAACCTCTGTCATTGCAGCTGTGACTCACCTCGACCATTGGAGCCCAATCACAAGAGCGAGCTCAGTCTCAACCAGAGAGGCATGTGTCTCATGGTTAGCTATCTACAACTTGCTGTCTTACTAAAACCGTGCCTATCATATAGAGATCACCTCGCTGGTGTAGCAATGGCTGCAAGTAGCTGCTAGCATGAGCGAAGGGGATAAGGAAGAAAAGATTAAAAAAATGGGGTGGGGCCAACAAGCAGGAAAGCTATCTACTGTACTAGCTTTATGGATGTTTCTGGAATTGGGTAGAAAATAGTACTCGATGACACTGTAGCAGCGAATCCCAGAGACCAAAGGCCGTTGGATGATGTCTAATGAACGGCAGAACAAAATCGGCGAAATTAGCTTGAATTTTGATAATAAATCTTGGGCATTTTCCCTCGAACATGATTTATCAACTTTGGGTAGTCTCTGGACTAGTCTCCCTCGTCCACCAATTATTATCATAAACTACTGCGGAAAGTTGAGGGCAGTCCCTAGTCCCGAGCACTTCGCCCACTTCCCCTGGCCTCATCCCAGAGATCTCACACCAACCACCTCACCGTCGACTAGCCGCCAGTCTACAGCCCTCCGAAGAATCCCCAATGGCGGCGACGCCCCTACTAGAGCGCTCCTCACGCGAGCGCATCATCGAGTCTGGCCCACATGTCTTCCGTGCCTGCCGTGTGTCGGCAAGCACGACCGACTTCTCCGTCGGCGAGCCGCCGGCCGTGGGCGAGGGCGAGGCGTCCCCGTACACTATGACAGTGCACATCTTCTTCTCGAGGACGTACGAGCTCAGGAGGATGGCCGGCCCCCTCCCTGCCCCACTGGATGAGGACGATATCACCACTACACCCTGCGAAGAGGTGGTGCTGGATCTTAGCTTGCCTCCGAGGAAGCTGCGTAGTGGGGGCAATGTCGTGCGAACTATGCGCGAGATTCTTGCCCGTGTATGGCTGCTCAAGAACCTGAACCTCACGGAGGAGGAGTGGGACATCATCATGCCTTACGATGTTATGCACCTGATGTGGCAGCAGGCGTGTCGTCGGCTCGGTGGCCTCCACTTCGACCTCACCCTTAGGGTGGACCACCGGCTCATCGTCAACTTGCCGGCGCTGCAGGACAGTTGGGTCCTAGTTGCGCCGGAGGACGGCCACTGCAGCATATGCATGCTGGGGCTGTCGCAGCGCACAACGGTGCGTCTCCGGGGATGCAAACACCCGTTCCATAGGAAGTGCATCTTCTCCTGGTTTGTAACGAACGCCAGCTGCCCTATCTGCCGCGATAAAGTGCTGACCCATCTTATTTTCGATTTGTAGCATAGTATGAATAAAAACCCTGTATGATAGGGATGCCATGCCAACTTGAATCCTATGTCAAGAGAAATTCTATTTGATTGTGGTTATAAGATATTCTGCATTAGTTTGATCTATTATCATTCTATTTTCCTATGGGATATGACCCTATGAATCAAACAGCATGTGATTACTTCCACACAATTAAGTTTGACCAACTTTTAGTAGGACAACAAACATAAATAATTAGTCATCATGGGATTACAATCCAACAGATAATTGTCTTCAGGACTCATACATTTTCCAAATAGAAAAATCAAAACAAATCATGGTTCTTCATCTCACAGCATGATACAGAGACAAGAGTCTAATCATCATCATCATCATCATCATCATCATCATCATCATCATCATCATCATCATCATCACCTCCGTCTTCATTCTGATATTCGTGCATGGTCTCATCCTGCTCGTCCTGTCCATTCTCCTCCTGAGATTCACCAGGTAGCTTCAGTTTATCCATCTCTTTGTCGACTATGCTAACCTCAACAGTGAAATCTACTTCTCCATCATGTGCAGGGATACCTGTATCCAACGAGGTTTCATCAATGTCAGCAACTTTAGTTTGCATACAACCAGCGAAATCATCTTGCTGGGCACCAATTATTGGATCCGCATTCTCATCCAAATCATATATGTTCCTTGCCACAAACTTTTGCACATACTGCCATCCTTTTCTAGATCTGTCTTCCAAGAAAAGTACCTTGGCCGCTTGAGGTACCAAAATATAAGGATCATCCTTGTACCACTGAGCAGTAGTATCGACTGATATGAAATACCCATCATTTCTGGCACCTTTGCCCTTGTTTGGATCTTGGTTGTACCAATAACACTTAAATAGAACCACAGATCGGACAGTAACCTTATCACTATAGAACAACTGAATAACCTCTTCTATGTGACCATAATGGTCAAATGACTCTGATCTCTTTTTTCTGGTTGTCAAGTGATCTCCACTGGTTGTGATGCCACTATTTCGTGTCTTCAAATGTTGTTCACGCTCATAGGAGCTGTAATGGACACCATTGGCATTGCAAGCTGCAGCTACCAACACCCTCTTATCTGGACCACGTGATAGGACAAGGAGATCAGCACTAACAGCGCCTGGATTCTCCGCATGGAGTTTCGAGATCTACGATTACAAAATAGACAAGAGGTCATCTCATGTGAAAACACATAGACAAGTCAGAGTGCAATTGAACATCTTACATATTTCTCAAACCAGTCCTGAAACCCACTCCCACGTGCCGATAGCTTTCCATTCGTTTCCATGTACAACCTGCAAAACATAGCCAAGTCAGCTGAATATATTTCATTTTGATACAAGTTCATAGTATATGCGAGGAACTGAGTAGTTCGTGTGCATAGTACTCACTTAACATATTCATCAGCCTCTGTAGCATTATTCAGCACATACCAAGACAGCTGTTCAAATTCAGACTGCTCTAATGTTTTTTCGGTCCTCTTTCCTATTAGCTCAACACCATGTTTAAAAACAGATCCTCCAACTTCCAAAATTCTGCGACCCCGATTGAATCTGGTCTCAATATCAGGAATATATCTTGAGGCAAATGTATATGCTTCAGCAGCAATATACGCCACTGCAATGCAAGCCTCCGGTCTAGCTTTGTTCCTAACTGTATTCTTGAAAGTGCACAGTCGACGTTCTATAGGGTACATCCATCCATACTGTACCGGACCTCTTAAAAGTGCCTCATCAGGTAGATGAACAGCCAAATGCACCATCACATCAAAGAAGGCTGGAGGATATATCAGCTCCAGCTTGCACAGGATTACTGCTATGTCCACCTTAAGACGTTCTACAACAGCTCTGCTTAGAGTTTTACTACATATTTCCCTAAAGAACCTTCCCAACTCTGCAATCACGTTGTACATATTTGGCTTCACTAAATCTTTAATGCCAATAGCTAAAAGCCTTTGCAGCAGGATGTGACAATCGTGAGTTTTCAACCCTTGGAGCTTGTTTCCTTCAGCATTGAGACAATTTGCAATGTTGGAAGCAAATCCGAACGGGAACATCACACCTCGGAGGTACTCACAAAATAATCTCCTTTTAGGCATCGGCAATGTGAATTCCGCGCCTCGAAATTTATAATGTTTTTCCTTGCCTTTGTTCACTTTGTCATTACGATCCAGTTGCAAGTGCCTGTTAACATTCAATGTTGCACAATCAATCCTAGCATTTGAGCTATCTTTTGTCTTGGATGGAATGTTGAGTAATGTGCCGACAATGCTGTCACATATATTCTTCTCCATGTGCATGATATCAATATTATGCCGAAGCTTCTTACCAGCCCAATACGGCAAGTCCCAAAGAGTGGTCCTGCGCTTATAAAATATTCTCGGTCTATCATTTTCCATTTCCTTCCTCTTGGTACGTGCTGCTATTTCACCTCCCATCTTCCTTTTGGTAGCTGCTAGACTCAGTTCATCTCGTCTCTTCTTCCTTTTTCTATCTGCTACTACTGCTGCTGCATCTTCTGTATTCTTCTCTGCTGTACCTGCTGTGGCGGCTGGTGGTTTTCCTGGTTTAACATTTCTGACCGCTTCTAGGTGCGCCTCCAACTCGTGACTCTTAAAGTGCTGCGGTTTAGTCTTTTTACAGGCCTGATCACCAATAAATTGCAATTTTTTTCTATTTTTTCGGAAACTGTGATCTAATGGAAGGAAACGGCGATGGCCCATATAGCATATCTTGTTTATTATCCTCACTGCCAGCTGATCAGTATCACAGTGAACACATGCATTATAACCTGATGTTACTCTGCCTGACATAGTGCCCAAAGCTGGATAATCATGGGTGCAATACAGTACAGCAGCACGTAATAGAAAATTTTGTTCTTTAGGTTGACACACATCCCGTGTAGGGACACCCTCCCATAATGTTTGCAAGTCTCTAATAAGAGGCTGCATGAACACATCAAAATCCTTCCCAGGAGATTTGGGACCTGGGATGAGTAAGGCCATCATACAGTTCGACTGATCGGTGCATGTCCAGGGAGCCTGGTTGTAAGGTGTAACTAGTACTGGCCACATGCTATACGAGTTGCTCATGTTGCCAAATGGGTTGAATCCATCTGTAGCAAGGCCAAGTCTCAGGTTCCTTGGATCTGCAGCAAAATCTGGATGATCCAGGTCGAATTGCTTCCATTCATCGCCATCAGCAGGATGCCTCAGTAAATCAGGGTCGGGCGTGAGAATCTCTTTGTGCCATCTTGTTTCCCGAGATGTTTGTTCTGAAGCAAACAACCTCTGCAATCTTTGTACAAGTGGAAAGTATCTCAGAACCTTCCAAGGAATCTTTTTCTTACCACCAGCTCCATCATGTTTCCATCTTGATTCCTTACATACTGGACATTCATCGAGGTCATTATACTCCATCCAAAACAGTGCACAGTTATTTTTGCAAAAATCAATCTTCTCATATCCAAGTCCCAGTACCTTGATGTACTGCTTCACCTCATAAAAGGATTTTGGCAGTCCAGCCCCAGGGAGTGCATCGCTGTATGTCTTCGCAACTGCATTGAACGCTTTATTGGTAATCCCCTGGTATGACTTGTCATGAAGTAATTTCACAATTAATTCGAATCTTGACACAACAGAACCAGGGGCCACTAAGCGCTTAGCATCTTCTATCAGGTCATGGAAAAGAGGCTTTTTGTGATAACCATGGGGCTGTTGGCTTGCATATGGATACAGATCCCGTAACAAATTAGCAGTAGCCTCATCCTGGACGAGATCTTCAGGCTGATAACCATCAGAATAAAGAGGATCAATAATGTCAGGCTGATCATAGTGTTCACCATGGTTAATCCACCTGATATATGTCTGGTCCATCCCATAAACGAATAAATGATCTGAGACTACATGTTGAGGCTTGGACCCAATATTCAAACATGCGGCATGGACAAATCACTTCCTTTGTCTTGTCGCCGTCAGTAAAATCACTAACGTGCTTCATGAAGTCTTCAATACCACTCAAATATGTTGGTGTGGTTAATGAGTCAAATAATATCCAAGTTCTGTCCATCTGTTGAGGAGATAGATGGTCAGAGAAGCGATAAGCTATTTCAACAAACAGGTCACCTACGAATGTAAGCAAGCATACCTGAGCAAACAGGTCGAATATAAAACTATAAATGCTACATTATTTGAGCCGATTTCAGCAAACAAACTGAGTGCAAAACTACGGCTACCTAGCGAACAGATTTTTTTAGGCTGACCACTGGGTTTCCCCACTTATTATTTTTTTATTAATAAAAAGAGGGAAATATGTACAAAAGTTGCTGGAGAGCAGCAACTAAAAGGATCATAGATCCCAAGCAGCAAAATATATATATAATGTTCTACCCATGATATGATTTCCTCTTTGCCTTATGAACAAGGAGAGCAATTTCATCCTTGAATCTCTTGTGCCATCTATAAATGCTTGGGGGGGAGGGGCGAACAGATCTATCGAAAGCAATACAATACCAACACATTCTTTCTTCTTTTTTGCCGTAATTCCGCCGATCTATTAGCAGTGCAAAGAAGCCAAAAGTAATAAGATTACATACAGGTTCATAGACCACCAGGGCCGTACCTGAGAATACGGAGGGCCTGAGCAAAACAAGAAATAGAGGCCCTCAACATGATCATTGGCAACTAAAATGATTTTATATATACTACTCACTCCATTTCAATAAACAATGCACCCTTGTTTTTCGTATTTTATCTTCGAAAAAATATTAATCTATATCTCTCTATTTAAAAATGATGTTTCAATTTTATGTAGATATACATGTATTTAGATGAGTTTAGTTTGCAGATACATGCAAGTTTTGATGAAGTTGAAACATATTTTTCAGGATGAAGTATATAAAAAAATTGATATAAAACTGGTATCATTAGAAAGTATTTTCCAACACGATTCTAACAATGCTGCTTATGTATTATATGATCGTGATATTGTTGTCCTATTTATTTGGTCAAGGTTCACATTGAAATGTGGTAAAATAAATTAAAAGAAGTGCATCGTGTGAAAAGGCAATCTAAGAATTCAAAAGTGCTAATTGTTAGTCGAAACATGACATCATTGAGACAAAATATTAATATTCATTGGAAGACTAACTGAATTAGCTGCACTCGCGATGAAAGAGAAAGAGAAGATACGGGTAAGAGCAAGTACAATAAGGTACAGTCTTTTTTTTGTTTGTTTGGGTTGCTCATCAAGCTTATCGCTCGATACAATAAGGTACAGTCAGCGGGAGTGGTGTTTGGAACATGGGTGCATAGTGGGTGGTATCATAGAGTACTATCATAGATATGCTATATTTATTATAGTGGAGTATTGAGGGAAAATCGGCTAAATCAATTTGAAGAAAATCGACAAAGTCAAATTAGAGGAAATTCTTCATCGATGATCAGATTTCTTACATAGAAGAGCTGATTGCCCTCAAAAGGAAGAATCTATCCATCTTCATTGATTTAAAAGGGGATTTCTTACAAGGAGAAGCTGATTGCTCAACAAAAGGGGAACAGATTGCTACGGCTAGTCTTATGCTAGTAAATCCCTACTCTAAGGGCTGTTGCCGTCTTCGTCGTCGCTGGGGTAGCTGCCGTCATTGCTACTGTCGACGAATTCCTCGTCGCTGCTACTGTGACCTTCAGCGGAGGCCTCTTCCTCTTCATCATCATCCTCCTCATCGGACCAGGCCCAGCCACGGATGCGCTTTGGTGGCGGTTCATCGGAGGAGGTGTCGTCCTCTGGTTCCTTCTTCGTGTCGGAGGAGATGTCTTCGTCTTCGTCGTCCTCTTCTTCTTCTTCTTCTTCTTTGGTGGAGGAAGTGAATTTACCCCGGAAGAGAGGGTCGTCGTCGTCGCTCTCCGCCTCCAGTTCTCCGTCAATCAGGAATCGGAGGTCATCTTCCCCGTCAGTCAGGGGCATGTCGCCATCCGACCAGACGAGGTCCTCGGGTCGACCCTCTGGTACGAAGTCGAAGTCGAACTCTTGCTCGTCCCAATGCTTGGGAGCGCGCCTATTGTACGCTTCCATCTGGCTGACCTCTGGCTCCAGCTCACTCGAGGAAAAGGATTGGGAGGAGGAAGAGGAAGACATGGTTACAGAGGAGGAGGGTTTTTGGGCCGATGGCTGGTTTGAAGCAGGAGGATGAAGAAGTGAACTGTTCGATGCGGTTAAATAAAAAGAGACATGTGGTGGTCATGTGGCAAATAATAGACACTTTTAAGAAAAGTGTGGCAAATCATAAAATATTCAAAACTGTCAAATCGTGCAGAGAAGTTGAGAAGGCAAGGCGTCATGATGAAGAATACTGCGACGGTTCTGCTCTGCCACGACATGACCCCTCGAAGGAAAAACAGATGGTTTTGATATTATCATTACCAAAACCAGGGGGGCATGTGTTATCACCGGATTTTGGCCAAATCAATCGGATGTCTAATCAATCGGTTACATGCACTAGCTCAGTGTTCGCATGGCTGCACGCCACATGTATTAGCACCGCATGTATACATATACATCACTCATCTTGATTAATTGCTCAGCTCATTAAACTATCAAAGATCTTGCACGGCTTGGACGCAGGGTATGCCGTGGCATATACGGCATACCCTGTAGATCCGCCACCGCAAACAAGGAGAGCCATTTCATCCTTGAATCTCTTGCGGCTTCTGTAAAAGCTTGGGGGCGAACAGATCAATCGAAAGCAATATAATACCAACAAATTCTTTCTTCTTTTTGGCCGTAAATCCACCGATGTATTAGCAGTGCAAAGAACCCAGAAGTAATAAGATTACAAACAGGTCCATAGAGGACTGGCACCAAGCGACGACTACATTGGGCAATGGTGAGCAGTACAGTGTACAGTACGAACGAATTCGAGCAAATAGGTAAAGCGGAAAACAATGTCAAACAAACACATCGAGAGGAAAACAATATCAACCGATCGATTCGAACGAACTAACGAACTTATAAGGGCTGGGCGACGGCGACTGACTTCGATTGAGCTATAATGAATCGTACTTGCCCAGGCCTGAAGATAGCATGCATACCGTGAGGATCTACCAGCTGACCGCGCCTGCCGGTGCGGCTGGAGAAGAACGGCGCCACCAGCAGTCGCCGGCTGACGCGGCTGATAGACAGCGTGGGGAAGTTTTGGTGCGCGGCCTGGTTCACCGAGGGTGTGTCTAGAGAAGAACAGGGCGCCGAAGGAGGTGTCTAGAGAAGAACAAGGTGGGCTGGGTGCTGAGTTAAAGGCGAGCGTTCGAAATATTGGGCGCGCGTTCGAAAGTTTAGGTGCGCGAGGGAGGTGTCTGCTGTGCTGAGTTAAAGGCGAGCGTTCGAAATTTCCCCGTCCTCTTCTTTTTTGGGCTAATCTATCTATACCTCTATTCTATCTACATGTTTTTTATTTTTTTCTATTCTATACATGAGTTTTTGAAATTGAATTTTTTCACTCTGTCAGCCTTTCGGCCAATGCCATTTGAAGTAATTGAAGCTGTTGATTTGCGGCTTAGAGGTGCTATCTACCGCTCATCATACAAGGACTCTTCAGATCTAACGGTGAATGCACGGATTCGTCACCCATCCTTCCCTTGGGTAACGATCTTGAAAGCACAGAAGCTCTTGGAACCCTCTGATACTTCGGGATACTCCTTTACCCCACATATTAGACGGGCCTTTTCAGACACGGGAAGTCCAAAGTTGGGGGCTCCATGCGGTACATATGAATACTCGCTAAGTTTGCATGGTCTAGAAATGACCCCAGAGTAAATCATCAATTCGTCAAATCAATTGGTGTATAATTTTTTTTAGGAGCTAAGACGCATGCATGAACCATTTTATCAACTTGAATGCTTACTACATGACATAAGAAGACTATGTACTTTGGTTTTTCATTTTTTTGATTTTTTAAATTTTGTGCCCACTTGAATCTTGGTCAAATCCTAGGTTTGACCAGATTTAAACAAGTTTAAAACATGAAAATGAAAAGGTAATCATGGATGTCTTAGTCACTCTAAAATGAAGCTTTTGGGATGTTCTTTGAAATTTCCATGTTTGAAACCCAAACGACTTCTCTTCATGTAGCTTCATAAGGCAGAGTTTAGGGGTTAGGGGTAGATACATGATTTGTCTAGTTTGCTTATGTCTAGTTGTTTATCTCCTTTAATGCTTACTATATGACATAAGAAGATTATGTGCTTTGGTTTTTCATTTTCTATTTTTTTTGAATTTTATGCCCATATATTTGAATCTTTGTCAAATCCTAGGTTTGTCCAGGATTTAAACAAGTTTAAAACATGAAAATGAAAAATTAAGCACAGATCAGCTTGTCTTAGTCACTCTAAAATGAGCTTTTTGGGAGGTTCTTGAAATTTCCATGTTTGAAACCCAAAACTCAAGCTAGTTGATAAACAAAGTCTAGACATCTTCACAACCGAGAAAAATCATGTATCTACACAACCCCTTGTCTTAATTATGAAGTCAAGCACGAGGAGGAGGGGTCGTTTTGGGTTTCAAACATGGGCATTTCAAAAACTCCCAAAAGCTTCATTGTGGTGTGACGTACTAAGAAGGATACATGCTTACATTTTCAACCACCCCCCTAAAAGCTTCATTATAGAGTGACTAAGAAAGGATCCAGTCTGGCGGGCTTACCTTTTATTTTCTTGTTTTAAACTTGTTCAAATCTCGGTCAAACCTAGGATTTGACCAAGATTCAAAATGTGCATCAAAATTTAAAAAAATTAAAAACCAAATTAAAGCACATAGTGTTCTTATGTCATATAGTAAGCATTAAAGTTGATAAACAAGGTCTAGACACATATTCAAACAAGACAAATCATGTATCTATACCCCTAACCCCTAAACTCTATCTTATGAAGTCAACAACATGAAGAGAAGTGGTTTTGGGTTTCAAACATGGAAATTTCAAAAACCTCCCAAAAGCTTCATTTTAGAGTGACTAATATATATAAGAAGGATCCATGCCTGCTTACCACCTTTTCATTTTCATATTTTAAACTTGTTTAAATCCGTGTCAAATTAAACCAAGGATTTGACCAAAAGATTCAAATGGGCATAAAATTTTAAAAAAAATCAGAAAAATGAAAAACAAAAGCATATAGTCTTCTTATGTCATATAGTAAGCATTCAAGTTGATAAACAAGGTTTGGACATGCATATTCAAACCTAGGCAAATCATGTATCTATCCCCTAGCCCCTAAACTCTATCTTATGAAGTCAAGCATGAAGAGAAGTGGTTTTGGGTTTCAAACATGAAAATTTCAAGAACATCCCAAAAACTTCATTTTAGAGTGACTAAGAAAGGATACAGGCTTCCCTTTTCATTTTCATGTTTTATACTTGTTTAAATCTGGTCAAACCTAGATTTGGAAGATCTCAAATGTGCAATCAAAAAATAAAAAAATCAGAAAAATTAAAAACCAAAGCACATAGCCTTTTTCTTATGTCATATAGTTAGCATTAAAGTTGATATAAACAAGGTCTGTATTAGTTCAAACAAGAAAAACACATCACTTGTCCCTAAACCCCGTCTAGCCGGGGCGAAGAAAGTGGTTTTGGCTCAAACTTGAAATTTCAAGAACCCCAAAAAGCTCATCTTAGAGTGACCAAAGGATCCAAAGGCTTACCTTTATTTTCATGTTTAAAATCTGTTCAAATCTTGGTCAAATCGTTACCTAGGATTTGATCAAGATTCAAATGGGCATAAAATTTCAAAAAAAAATGAAAACCAAAGCATATAGCCTTCTCTTATGTCATATAGTAAGCACTCGAGGTTGGTAAACAAGGTCTAGACATATTCAGACTAGAAAATCATGTATATATCTACCCTTAACCTTGTCTTATGAAATAAGCACTAAGAGAAGTCGCTTTGGATTTCAAACATGGAAATTTCCAAAAACCTTCCCAAAAGCTTCATTTTGGGAGTGACCAAGAAGGATACAGGTTTACCATTTTCATGTTTTAAATCCCATAAATATTATTGTTTGTAGGATTTGACTAAAGATCACACATAAAATTCAGAAAAATCAAAAAAAATGAAAACCAAAGCACATAGTATTATTATGTCACATAGTAAGCATTATATTCGCTGATAAACAAGGTTCAAACAAACTAGACAAATCACAAACGAGCCTTCACTTTAAATCCGTCTCTATGAAGTCAAGCATGAAAGAGAAGTGGCGGTTTTGGGTTTGAAACATGGAAATTAAAAACTCCCAAAAGCTTCTCATTTTTGAGTGACTAAGAAGGATTCAGGCTTACCTTTTCATTTTCATGTTTTAAACTTGTTCAAATCTTGGTCAAACTTAGGATTTGACCAAGATTCAAATGGGCATAAAAATTGGGAGGAAGGGTATGAATTACAATTCAAAAAACAAGGTAACTTAAATACTTGGATGCCCCAAAGATGTGTGGAAGCCCAGAACAATGGCAAAACATGTGCGCACGCTGCATCCAATTCAAGTAGAACACATAGTAGGCATCGATAGTTTGACCTAAATTTGAAATCAAAGAGAAGGTGGTTAGAAAAAATCGAAATTGGCAAAGCAAAGCATGAAATCATAAATTTGTGATGCACTATAGCTATGAAAAGTATCAAACAATGCATACCAAAATGATTTTTTTAGAGGAATACTAGTTCAACTTATTTTAATTTTATATTAGTAGCCCAAAATCGAACTAGTAGTTGGATATTTTTGAACTTGATCTGTAGTAGTGGGCAAAACCCTAGTTTAACCTATTTAATCATAGATTCGTAGGTCGATTTTTCTACTTTTTTATTATTACTATGCAGCACATGTGTGTTTGCCCGTCGAGTGAAACTCGGAGGAAGAGGAATCCAAGGATCCAGGCTTACCCTTTTCATTTTCATGTTTTTAAACTTGTTCAAATCTTGGTCAAACTTAGGATTTGACGAAGATTCAAATGGGCGTAAAAATACTTAGAAAAATCATGTACGTATCTACCCCAAACCCTAAACTCTATCTTACGAAGCCAAGCATGAAGAGAAGTGGTTTTGGGTTTCAAACATGGAAATTTCAAAAACCTCAAACTATAGGCCGGGTTAGCATCTAGTGCAGTATGTGTGAGAATGTATGCACTATGTGTGCTATAACTTGTGTGTCTTTCAAATTTGAACCAAATTTGAATAAGTTTGAAATATTTGAAATGGGGCTTTTGGCTTAAACGTTTGAAACTCAAAACGATTCTCTTCATGCTAGACTTCATAAGACCGAGTTTAGGGTTAGGGGTAGATACATGATTTGTCTGGTTTGAATATGTCTAAACCTTGTTTATCAACTTGAATGCTTACTATATGACATAAGAAGACCATGTGCTTTTGTTTTTCATTTTTCTATTTTTTTTAAGAATTTTATGCACATTTGATTCTGGTCAAATCCTAGGTTCAACCAAGATTTAAACAAGTTTCAAGCATGAAAATGAAAACGTAAGCCAAGATCCTTCTTAATTAGTCACTCTAAAATATATGAAGCTTTTGGGACGTACTTGAAATTTCCATGTTTGAAACCCAAAACCAATTCTCTTCATGATTGACTTCATAAGACAGAGTTTAGGGTTAGGGGTAGATATACACATGATTTTTCTGGTTTGAATATGTCTAGACCTAGCTTGTTTATCAACTTGAGTGTTTACTATATATGACATAATTAAGAAGGCTATGTGCTTTGGTTTTTCATTCTTTAGATTTTTTGTCTGAATTTTTATGCCCATTTGAATCTTGGTCAAATCCTAGCTAGGTTTGACCAAGATTTAAATAAGTTTAAAACATGGAAATGAAAAGGTAAGCATCGATCCTTCTTAGTCGCTCTAAAATGAAGCTGAATTTTGGGAGGTTTTTGAAATTTCCATGTTTGAAACCCAAAACCACTTCTCTTCATGCTTGACTTCATAAGACGAAGTTTAGGGTCGATAGGGGGTAGATACATGATTTGTCTTGTTTGAATATGTCTAGACCTTGTTTATCAACTTGAATGCTTACTTTATGACTTAAGAGGACTATGTGCATTGGTATTTCATTTTTTGATTTTTATGCCCATTTGAGAATCTTGGTAAAATCCTAGGTTTGTTGAGCAAGATTTAAACAAGTTTAACATGTGAAAATGATAAGGTAATTAAGTCCGGATCTTTCTCTTAGTAACTCTAAAATGAAGCTTTTGGGAGGTTCTTGAATTTACCATGTTTGAAACCCAAAACCACCGTACTTCTGTTCATGCTTGACTTCATAAGACAGAGTTTAGGGTTAGGGGTAGATACATGATTTTTCTGGTTTGAATATGTCTAGACCATGTTTATCAATTTGAATGCTTACTATATGACATAAGAAGGCTATGTGCTTTTGTTTTTCATTCTTTCGATTTTTTTCTGAATTGTTATGCCCATTTGAATCTTGGTCAAATCCTAGGTTCGACCAAGATTTAAACAAGTTTAAAACATGACAATGAAAAGGTAATTAATCATGGATCCTTCTTAATTAACCAGTCAGTCTAATTAAAATGAAGCTTTTGGGAGGTTTTTGAAATTTCCATGTTTGAAACCCAAAACCACACTTCTCTGCTTCATGCTTGACTCTCATAATTACATAAAAGCCAGGTTAGGGGGTGTTATGATTTGTCCTGTTTGAATATGTCTAGACCTTTGTTTATGAACTTAATGCTTAACATATATATAAGAAGACTATGTGCTTTGGTTTTTTATTTTATCTATTTTTTTATTTTATGCCCATTTGAATCTTAGCAAGTTTGACCATGATTTAAACAAGTTTAAAACATGAAATGAAAAGGTAAGCTGGATCCTTCTTAACTAGTCACTTAAAACGAAGCTTTAATTTTGGGAGGGTTTTGAAATTTCCATGTTTGAACCAAACCACTTCTCTTCATGCTGATTTCAAGACAGAGTTATTTATTATTTTGAGGGGTAGATACAATGATTTGTCTGCCTAACATGTCTAGGGGCTAGACCTTGTTTATCAACTTTTTAATGCTTACTATATATATGTATGTGACATAAGAAACTATGTGCTTTGGTTTTCGTTTTTCCGATTTTTTTATGGAATTTGATGTACATTTGAATCTCTTGGCTTCAAATCCTAGGTTTGGACCAAGATTTAAACAAGTATAGATCATGAAAATGAAAATGGAAGCTCAGATTCTCTTAGTCAATTAAAATGCAGTTTTTGGGAGGTTTATACCTATATACTTGAACTGCAAAACCACTATCTTCATGCGTTTGACTAGCCATAAGACAGTAGTTTAGGGGTTAGGGGGTAGATACATGATTTGTCTAGCTAGTTTGAATATGTCCAGACCTTGTTTATCAACTTTAATGCTTACTATATGACATATAAGAAGACTATGTGCGCTTTGGTTTTTCATTTTTCTGTTTTTTTATTTTATGCCCATTTCCAATTTTGTTTGACCAAGATTTAGACAAGTTTTACACGTGAAAACGAATAAGTAAGCCTGGATCCTTCTTAGTCACTCCAAAATGTACCAATTGATAGGTGCGTTAACTTTGCTTCATGGAAAAAATAATGTCATGTAAATGAGTTAACTTGGATTTCCTACCCTTGAATCCATAGGAAACTTTGTTCTAATGCACTATAATAATCAACCGAGTTTTTACACCAACAGGTCTGTCACTTACGTGTGGTGCCCATGCGTGAGGTCCCACACTTCAGTGAGCACAAGTCACGTGCAATAGGTACGCAAACTCCCAGACATTTTCTTTGTCAAGAGAAGACGCATCAGGATGCGTATTGGAAGTCTGTGGGTCCTTCTGGATCCTTCGCAAAAAAAAACAAATCTCTCTCATTCTCGGCCTCGCTCGACTCGCTCGCTCGCTCGCACCTCCTGCGCACTGACAAACCCTGCACAACAGTCAACATCACCAGAAAAAGAATATACACCATCAATAAGAGGGGCCCCGTGACTGCTCTCCCTTCTTCTCCTTCCGAGTGATTCCTCTTCCTCCGAGTTTCACTCGACGGGCAAACACACATGTGCTGCATAGTAATAATAAAAAGGTAGAAAAATCGACCTACGAATCTATAATTAAATAGGTTAAACTAGGGTTTTGCCCAGTACTACAGATCAAGGTTCAAAAAATCCAACTACGGGGTTCGAACAACCCCATTTCTAATCCAAGATTTTTTTCGACCTCATCCAATGGCCTCAAACTATAGGCCGGGTTAGCATCTAGTGCAGTATGTGTGAGAATGTATGCACTATGTGTGCTATAACTTGTGTGTCTTTCAAATTTGAATAAGTTTGAAATATTTGAAATGGGGCTTTTGGCTTAAACGTTTGAAACCCAAAACGACTTCTCCTCATGCTAGACTTCATAAGACCGAGTTTAGGGTTAGGGGGTAGATACATGATTTGTCTGGTTTGAATATGTCTAAACCTTGTTTATCAACTTGAATGCTTACTATATGACATAAGAAGACCATGTGCTTTTGTTTTTCATTTTTCTATTTTTTTTAAGAATTTTATGCACATTTGATTCTGGTCAAATCCTAGGTTCAACCAAGATTTAAACAAGTTTCAAGCATGAAAATGAAAACGTAAGCCAAGATCCTTCTTAATTAGTCACTCTAAAATATATGAAGCTTTTGGGACGTACTTGAAATTTCCATGTTTGAAACCCAAAACCAATTCTCTTCATGATTGACTTCATAAGACAGAGTTTAGGGTTAGGGGTAGATATACACATGATTTTTCTGGTTTGAATATGTCTAGACCTAGCTTGTTTATCAACTTGAGTGTTTACTATATGACATAATTAAGAAGGCTATGTGCTTTGGTTTTTCATTCTTTAGATTTTTTGTCTGAATTTTTATGCCCATTTGAATCTTGGTCAAATCCTAGGTTTGACCAAGATTTAAATAAGTTTAAAACATGGAAATGAAAAGGTAAGCATCGATCCTTCTTAGTCGCTCTAAAATGAAGTTTTTTGGAGGTTTTTGAAATTTCCATGTTTGAAACCCAAAACCACTTCTCTTCATGCTTGACTTCATAAGACGAAGTTTAGGGTCGGGGGTAGATACATGATTTGTCTTGTTTGAATATGTCTAGACCTTGTTTATCAACTTGAATGCTTACTTTATGACTTAAGAGGACTATGTGCATTGGTATTTCATTTTTTGATTTTTATGCCCATTTGAGAATCTTGGTAAAATCCTAGGTTTGTTGAGCAAGATTTAAACAAGTTTAACATGTGAAAATGATAAGGTAATTAAGTCTGGATCTTTCTCTTAGTAACTCTAAAATGAAGCTTTTGGGAGGTTCTTGAATTTACCCATGTTTGAAACCCAAAACCACCGTACTTCTGTTCATGCTTGACTTCATAAGACAGAGTTTAGGGTTAGGGGTAGATACATGATTTTTCTGGTTTGAATATGTCTAGACCATGTTTATCAATTTGAATGCTTACTATATGACATAAGAAGGCTATGTGCTTTTGTTTTTCATTCTTTCGATTTTTTTCTGAATTGTTATGCCCATTTGAATCTTGGTCAAATCCTAGGTTCGACCAAGATTTAAACATGTTTAAAACATGACAATGAAAAGGTAATTAATCATGGATCCTTCTTAATTAACCAGCCAGTCTAATTAAAATGAAGCTTTTGGGAGGTTTTTTGAAATTTCCATGTTTGAAACCCAAAACCACACTTCTTTTCATGCTTGACTTCATATATAATTAAGACAAAGTTTAGGGTTAGGGGTACATGATTTTTCCGGTTTGAATATGTCTAGACCTTTGTTTTATGAACTTTTGAATGCTTACTATATGACATAAGAAGAATATGTGTTTTTTATTTTATCTATTTTTTTATTTTATGCCCATTTGAA
>JAUUTY010001370.1:0-59999 GCA_030979885.1 Lolium multiflorum
ACTCAATATGAGGCAGAAAAGATGGCTTGAATTGATCAAGGACTATGATTTGACCATCAACTATACTCGGAAAGGCTAATGTTGTAGCAGATGCCCTGAGTAGGAAGAGTACTGGAGGAATATAACCAGAAATTTCACCGGAGTTGAAGAAGGAAATAAGTCAAGCCCAAATACAACTTTGGGAGAAAGAAGCTCACGAAGGACTATCAGCTTTACAAGTAGCTGATGAGATGAATGTCAACCTCAAGAATGAGATAATCATGGGTCAATTAGATGATCCATTCATCGTGGAGGAGATGAGGAGGATTGACGAAGGAAGACCATCAGAATTTCACCGTGGAGAGATGGGATCATTATGGTTCCAGAAGAGGATTTGTGTTCCGGATATTGCTGAAATCAAGGAAGTAATACTCCGGGAAGCCCATCAAACACCATACTCCATTCATCCGGGAAGTACAAAGATGTACATGGATCTAAAGGAGCTATTCTGGTGGAACAACATGAAGAGAGAAATAGCACAGTATGTGGCGGAATGCCATACATGCCAAAGAGTGAAGGCTGAACACCAGAGTCCGGCAGGAAAGTTACAACCTTTACCTATTCCAGAATGGAAATGGGAGGAGATAGGGATGGATTTCATCACCGGACTACCCATGACCAATAAAAAGAAGGACATGATATGGGTAATCGTGGACCGGTTGACGAAAAGTGCACACTTCTTAGCGGTAAACCAGCAAGATAAAGGAGAGAAACTCATCGATCTTTACATCAAAGAGATCGTGAGTAAACATGGAGTACCCAAGAAGATCAAGCGCATCGAGGATCCTGTTCACATCAAGATTCTGTGGCTGCCAAATTCACATGAAGCTTGAAGATCCAAGTTTGACTACAAGACCGCCCATCATCCCCGTGACATGTGGACAAACCGAGAGAAAACCACCCGTATCCTAGACATGCTTAGGGCTTGTGCCCTAGACTTTGGAGGATCATGGGAAGAACACTTGCCATTAGCAGAGTTTTCATACAATAATAGCTATCAAAGCAGCATCAAGATGGCACCATTCGAAGCTCTGTATGGAAGAAAGTGTAGATCACCAATATGCTGGTATGAAGTTGGATCAAGCAAGGAGTTCAATCCTGATTATGTCAAGGAAAAGCAACACATCATTGACATCATAAGAGATAGACTCAAGATAGCCCAAAGTCGACAGAAGAGCTATGCAGACCAAAAGAGAAGGACTTGGGAGCCACAAGTTGGAGATATGGTATATCTTAAGGTGAGTCCAATGAAAGGTCTACAGAGATTCGGAGTGAAAGGGAAAGTTGAGCCCTAGATACATCGGACCTTTCAAGATACTGAGTCAGAACCGAGGTTTAGCCTTTGAATTGGATCTACCGGGAAGGCTAGCACAAGTTCACAATGTATTCCATGTGTCACAACTAAGAAAATGCTTAAAGACCCCGTGATGAGCCAAAAGATTGCTGCCGGGCTCGAGTTACAACTTTGTATCTCGACTTATATCGAGAAGCCAGCCAAGATTCTCGAGGAGAGCTGGAAACAACTCAGAAATAAAGCTATCAAGTACTGTAAGATACAATGGAAGCATCACCCCGAGAGGGAAGCCACCTGGGAAAAGGAAGAAGACTTGAGGGAAACATACCCCGAACTGTTCAGGTATTACAACCACAACTTCGGGACGAAGTTTTCTTTAAGGGGGAAAGGCTGTAATATCCCAGGTTTAGAGGCGATCGAGGGGTAGATTTTAGAAAGGATGCATTGCAAGGCAAATTGGGAAATTTCGCGCTTAAACAAAAAATCGCATCGTAAGGGGGTGCTTTCTCGACACCCACAGGTTAGGTTTCGAGAGTGCGACAAACTTGCATCTCACCTAACTAGATTAGGGTTTTAGGGGAGAGTTTGAATCACCAATTTAAGTTGCATGATTGAATTTTAAGTTAAAAAGTATGATTAAGTTCAAACCAAGATTGAATCAATTTAAATTCAAACATCAAGTTAATATCTCATAATTCAAACTTTGATATAATTTTAATAAACAATTATAAGTAATTAAGAGTAATAAAGAATACACACACAAAATGTGCTCAATAGAGAAACCTTGAGCTTTATTGATCATCACACAATTTACATTGTCTTTACAATATTCATGATTAAAAATAAATAATAATACAACACATTACAAGAATTGCTTTAATAGAAAAAGAAAAGAAAAATTAAGTACAAGAAATGATCCTAGTCTAAATACTACAAGATCATCTTCACTTGATCTCGATCGTGATGATCTTCATGATCACCTTGATCATCACATTGTCCCCGCACACAACACAAAGAACAGATTGTTAAGGTAAAATCCACTAAGGTGTTAGTATGAGAAAATGGAGGAGTGGATCACTCGCGAGTTGATCAACCTCACACCAAGGATCCAAATGACAGCACCTGGTACACACATTACGTCTCTGTAGCTCACAAGGCTGTATGCAACACACACCACAAAGTGAGTCACCAAAGGGGAGAGGTGGAGTCGCTTGACCGCTGAAGCAAGGGTCACCATATATAAACTTTTCATTACCTAAAACCCTAGCCATTTGCTTCATCCATCGACAAGCAACAGGGTAAGTCACCAAGAACACCAAGAACAGCTAGAACAAGAAGAACAGCCAGTGCTGTTCAACCTGTCCTAAATCACCACCGAACCAAACCAAGGATCACAAGCACAAGGAGGAGCAGTGGCAAGTCAAGCAAACCACTGTATAAAACCTCACACCAACACACCATTTCTAGAGCTCGGAGTGAGGTATACATGATCATGAACAGACCAAAAGGTTTTGTTCATAACGCACAGCATGGTCCTCAAGCACCTTGGTGGGTAGGAAACCCTGCTTTGTGTCATCATATGGCTATCCAAATATTTGGTTGAAGCAAACAGAAAACAGCCAAGTAGGGAATCATCCAGTGAACACCGGGCTGTGTCCACATCGTGACATAACCAGAGAAATCCAACATGGATTCAAAGCCTGGCTAGCTACCAAGTTCACTTGACAACCTATAGCTAGCTAAGCCATCAGACATGATAGACTATCATGTGTCTATCCGTGATTTATCAACACCAAAGGTACTGCAACCAAATATGGCCGCCAAGAAGCAATAATCCACCACACTTAGCTACAAAGAAAGGGGGAGCTACCTCGATAAAGACCATGGTCAGAAGTTGGCCACTCCTCAACTCACACCAACACTTCCAACCAACACATCATCACCCAAGGAGGGTTCAAGAGAGCTAGGCACCCAAATGTGATGTTGGCATCCCTCTAGCTAAATCAATTTAACCGTAAGATGATCACAACTGCCAGCAGTTCACATCATTTATCCACTTAGCCAAGAAATAACACAGATAAATGATTATACAAGAAATCAATACATCGCAGCTTTGCAAATGATCCAGAATCGATCTAGCATCGATGATGCTTGAACAAGCATCATTAATAACAAAGATAAGCACAAGTGTCACATGTATTCCCGTAGGGAGCAATTCGTATAAACACAAAGTAAATTAGCATGCTAGAACCAATCACCGGCATCACACGTAAGCTTTATGAGTTAAATGAAATTATTGATAAATCAACAAAGATACCCTTACAAATAATCACATAAACAGGTTATGTTTGTATCTAGAAGCATACATGGATACACTTGAGCAATTGGCAAGGATAAGCACCACACAGGGCTCTCAGACATGTGGATAAAATAAAGATCATGTTTCATGATCAAGCCAGTAACCAAGAATATGCACACATTGGCTGTCCTTGTGGTAGCAAAAGTACGTGTTGGGGCTTTCGCAGTCCATAAACATCACAAGATGCTCCTAAGCAAATACAAAAAGGCCACAGATGAATGTATCATGCACAGTGGTGGCTTAGGGAGGAGGCTAGACAAGGAAGCAACAACAAAGATCCATGGCAAGAATGCATGGCACAGAAGACACACGATGCACAAATGCAAGACAAGTAAAGGCACCCGCACAGCATTCCACTAGAGAGGCAGGCCAACCTCGAGTAGAGCATGAGAAAGAAGAGGGAGGGGGAAAACGAAGGCGTGTACTGAGCAGAGCACCGGCTATGTTGCTGGCGCACGGCAAGACGGCCACCCACGGCACTGCCGCGCTCCGGTTCGGCGTCGCGGGAGCGCGTGCGCCTCCATCACCACGTCAACGGCCATCGGCAAGGCCACGGCGTCGTAGAGTCACCGGTGGGCGACGCATCACCGCGCAACCGAGCGTGCGAACGGGACGGGGTTAACGGAAGGGGCGGCGGGTATAGATCGAGCCGGAGGATCTGGTGCGCCGTCGTGAGGCGGACCAGATCCGCCGCATCTCATCGCCGGGGATGGCCGGAGTTGGCCGGGAAAATCCGGCGAAGGGCGGCGACGCAGATCGCCGTGAGAGACGCGAGGGGTTAGGGTTTCCGCGTGAGGAGAGAGGAGAGACGGACGGGCCGCACCGAGCTAAAGGGGTGCCTCCTGTGCCACTGGGCCACCCTGACAGGTGGGGCCCAGGGGCATTTCTGCCATTTCACAAATTCTATTAAAAATGCACATAAACCTTAGAAAAGCAATAAATATTTAATAGCTCTAAAAAAATAATTAAAAATATGAAAAATTGAACAAGATAAAATCCTCTACACGAATAAAATATCAAAAGGAATTTTTGAAGACAATAAAAAATAAGTCTTAATTAAATGATTTAAATAATCATTAAATCACACACTTATTTTTAATATTAAAAATAAGTCCATAAATATTATTGGACATTCAAAACACCTTGACAACATTTCAAGGTTAGTTTACCCTAAACAGTATCCCAAATGATTCTTAGTTAACCTTCTACCTAAAACAATAAACACCGGGAAAGGGGGGAACAAACCCTAAAACTGAATCATGCATAATTGCTTCTTTAACCATTGCCCTTATTGGACAATGATGCTATTTTTCAGAACAAGAGGACAAGGGTCAGTCCACACACCATCCAATCCAAAACTTTATGCTGTTCGTGCAAGTTCATCGCTTGCTCATGTCATTTGAGGTATTTTTACCAAATTAATTGCAAAGTACTATGTTTATCACTATTGCATAAAAAGCAAAACCACTACTTTCATAACTATGAATATGACTATGTGGTGGGAAATGGAACCATGGATTGTGTTGATATGGTGGAGGTTCCATTGCAAGGGTTTATATCCATCTAGGATTAAACAACAAATGTCGCAGTGATTCTTGTGCCGTAATAACCGTGTTAACCATAAGATCCGGAGTGGGACGGAGTAGTCAAAAGTGTTTCCACCTCTCGTACATCAACGGATGCGCTTTACCGTAGACACTTGTATCTGTCGGGGGCAAGCGGTAGGCTGGGGAAGCCTTAAGTCCCCACGGCACAGTCCGTAGACACTTGTCGCCCGAAGAACAAGCGGTAGGCTGGGGAAGCCTTAAGTTCCCCACGGTATTGCGGTCTATGATGGGTTGCAGCTACCGGCGAAGGAGTTTGGTTAACGAGTCCCAAACTGTTGTCGTGGTCGGGGTCCACCCGTGAGTGGGAATAATGGGACCGACGAGGACCCAGGGTCGGGGTATGCAACAAAGGGTGGGTGTTCGAGGTAGCGGAGGAACATGATTGACTAGGACCTTATACCGGGCCTCACACCGAAGGAAGTGTGGACGGGAAAGCTGCCCGGTTGGCACCAAGGTTAAGATCTCTTATGGGTAAAGAAACACACCTCTGCAGAGTGTAACGAATCGTGACCAGTCACTCCTTGTTCCGGGATTTGGAACTGCGAACGCTGCCGGAAAGGAACTCCATGAAGTTCTAGTCAACCGGTGAAGGCTGACGGACATAGTTCTTCTGAATAAAAACAACCTTTTGAAGAAATGGTTATCAAAACTTGCATGGTATCAGACTTTCTGGTCTGGTGCCGTAGTTAGAGCATTAAACACCTCTTTCCTAATATGAACTTGTTGAGTACGCTCGTACTCATACCACTCTTAAATCCCCTGCTTAGATTGTCTGAACCATCTGGAGGAGGACAACGACAACCCTGAAGGAGCCGACATCATCGGCTATGAAGAACCAGACCTCTCTGGAGGTATTGAAGGCGAGACTACCCTCATAGCTCTGCTTTTAACCTGGGAGGCTTCCTGGAGACTGCCTAGAAGCAACGCAGTAGTAGTAGTAGTAGCCGAGCAGCACGAACTCTTAATACTTAGCTGCTCGAGAGAATAAATGTTAAGTCTCGTGAAACTTCTATATTGTAAGCTGTTGGGCTCGCTCGAACCTGTGAGAACCTCTCAGGACCCAGAGGAGCTCCGTGATGATATGTATATATGGTTTGTAATAATGTATGAATGAGTTATGGACCTGCTATGTTCTGTTGTACTACTCCGAGGGATGTAATATTTGCGGATTGGTACTTCGCGAATGTTATATCAACGGGATCGGCATACTCACAACATGCAAGCAGATGGCAGGGTCACCACGCTGGCAATGCATTTTTGTCTCCCTCCTCGCCGGGACGTATGGCTCCGTATATATGGTTCACTTGAGAATCGTAGATGCCGCTTCTCTCTCCCATTGAGTGAACTTCTTGTCAGCCTTCAGCCCTAAGATCCTCAGAACCGCGTGATTTCGAGAACCCGCCGACACCTTCGAGCAGTGTTATCACCGTATTTTGGCCAAATCAGAGATGGGCCGTAACGAGATGGCTTGAAGGATATACGCGTGGAGCATCTTGAAGCGGCCTTGCACGAAGAGTTTGGGCTAGATTGCCCGTATATCTGTACATTATGGTAGATTGCATCTTAGTTTAGAATTAAAAGATAGAGTTTAACTCGTGCACGGTTAGGTGCACGCCTCAATTAGAAAGTCCTTTGGACTATAAATATGTATCTAGGGTTATCGAGAAAGGAGGACAATCATCTCACAACAAACACAAATCAGGCGCATCGCCACCCCTTTCTTTCGAGGGTTTCTCCTGTAAGATTACAAGCCGTCGAGATCGCATCTTGGCATCTAGGCAAGACATCGTTATTCGTTACCTTGCAAGGTTTCGTGCCGGCGTTGTTGATGGCGAGTAGCACTATTTATCTTAGGTGTTTTGGGGCTTGCATAGATGCTTTTCTTGCTTTGCTTAGCTATGCCGTCCCTCGATATCTAGCTGCCCTTATACCTATCTAGGTGTAGGGGCAGCACCTTGCTTGTTCATTGTTTAGTAGATCCGATCTGTTATAGTTGCTCCTTGATTCTTCAAGGATTGGTTTAATATCCGTATGGTTAGGCCTTGCAAACGGGTTGAACGATCCGGTAGTGCGTTAGGTATGGTTTGTTAGTCCTAAGAGGGATGTTCCGGGAATTAACTTAATGTTGGTTTTTAGGCCTCTTTTAGGGTTAGTTTTCCATTATCTTCGTGTCTATTAGGCTCAACTACGCGTAGGATGTTCCGATCATGCGGTGAAAACCCTAAACTGTCGTAGATTGGTTTAACTTTATATTGATCAAGCAGGAGCCCCATGTCATCGTTAACCCGACGTGAACCATGGGGCGATCGGCTCTTTGAGCCGATCCACAGGGCAACCTGAGAGCCGATAGGGCTCGTATTTAATGTTTACGTGTCTACCATGCAGGAACAATCGAAGCACTAACACCTTCCTGATCGGGTCTAGGTCAGGTGGCACGCCTGCAACCGCTAGGACGTGTGCTTCGAACATTTGCGGGACGCGATTTAGGGACTGTGGCCCCAAAGTAGCCTTGGAAGCCTCCCGCCTCACTACAAGAAAAGTTCTGATAGACAACGTCTCAAAATCGTCCGCTAAGGGGTATTTTTCGTCGCCTATGGGCCTAACCCGACGATATGGGTTCCGTTGTGGAAACTGCGTCAGGCAAAGTCCAACGACGATTTTTTCGGTCCGTCGCGCTTGGGCGCCCTTCCGCCACGGAAAATCGGACCGTTGCGGAAGTGTTTTCGGGAGCCCGTTGACTGCTGACGTCACTGACACGTGGCAGACGCCGTTAACTGCCAGTTAACGGCGTTAACCGGCTGAAACCCCGTGGTAGATGGTAGGCCCACACGAGGCCTGCCACGTCTTAAGCGGGCCGGGCCAGATGACATAGTTTGACCGGTCAACTATATAGCTGGGCTGGTCCATTAGTTACGTGGGCCGGGCCTAACCTCTAAGGTTGACTGGTCAAAACTTAAATGGGCTGGCCCATTTAACATGTGGGGTCCACCTTACAGCAACTGGGTCGGCCCATTTAGTGTGTGGGGTCCACCGTATAGCAGGTGGGCCGGCCCAACAAGCTAGTGGGTCGGGCCATGTGGGTCCCACTCTCTGGCCAGTGGTTTCCGCCCATTTAGTTTGTGGGGTCCACCATAAGACATGGGTCACTTCAACAAAATAGTGGGTCGGCTAAAAACACGTGGGTCCCATCATCCCGTTAAAGGGCCTACCATTTAGTTTGTGGGGTCCACCAGCAAGGCGGGCGGCGGCCCAACAAAATAGTGTCGCCAAAACACAAAGTGGGTCCCTCCACTTTCTCGTTAAAGGGCTTCGCCCATTTAGTGCGTGGGTCCACCATAGCAAGTGGCCGGCCTGAAGAAGATAGCGGTCGGCTGAAACATTGTGGGTCCCACTTTCCCCGTTAAAGGGCTCTACCACTCACATGGGTCCACTATATAGCAAAGGGCTTACCAACAAGACAGGCGTACGTCAAAACATGTGGGCTTTCCACTTTCCTTAAAGGGTCACTTCATTTAGTATGTGGGGTCCACCACAGCAAATGGGTCGCTCAACAAACTAGTGCCCAATAAAAGCACAAAGTGGTCCCACTTTCCTCGTTAAAGGGGCTCTGCCTAATTAGTATGTGGGGTCCACTATATAGCAAAATATACCAATTAGTTTGTGGGGTCCACCATATAGCAGGGCCGGCCCAACAAGATAGTGGGCCCCCAAAAACACAGGTGGGTCCCACTTTCCTCTTAAAGGGCCGGCCCATTTAGTATGTGGGGTCCACCAAAAGCAATTGGGCTGGCCCAACTAAGTAGTGGGTGGGGTCCACCTTAAAGCAAGTGGGCCAAAGAACCAGAGTGTGGGGTCCACCAATCAAATGGGCTGGCCCAATAAGTAAGTGGGCCAGCCCAATAAGTAAGTGGGCCAGCCCGTTTAGTTGCTGTTTATATGCTGGCATAATATGGGCTTTAGGAATTTGCGGGCAGGCACATATGTGATTTCGCTTAAATGGGCCGTTTAAGGGATGGGAATTCGTGATTTAGATACTGAGAATATTTACGCAGCATTGATTTCTGTCGGATAGCCTCACTTACCACAAGCACCAAAGAAAAAATGCGCGAAAGAACTATAAAAACTAACTAAATATTACATCAGCTGCAAGGCATTGAAAAAATATTACAGAACCCAGAGAAATTGAATGGTAATTAAACCTAGCAATACAATGAAGCGATCCGGCAATCTTTTAAGTTGTCCATGCAGCACCTATATCTGAAACAAAGACATTACAAGTTAAGACAGCAACAATGGAAAGGCAAAGACACTACAATATTGTTTGCCAAAGAATTTGGAACTCATCATTTCGTCGTTATAACAAGATCATTGTAATGCGCACAATAAGCAAACAAAGAGTGCATGCCGCATACCAACAACCAATATAACAGAGCATGTTAGAATGAAACAGCAGACTTACTACTGTCGAGTCCCATGCAAACCAACATGTTCAGGGAGTACAAAATTGGCATGAACAACATAGTAGCAGGCTATAAATTTTGTAACAACGACTGAGCAAGATGAAGTTATGATGGCTACATCTACAGAGCAGGGAATGTAAACCAAAAAATAGAAGTTACGATGGCAAAAGCTAAAGAGGAGGGAATGTGAACCAACATGTGCCAAGTGCAATTACTTCATTTTGGCCGTGAACTAAATAATACTCCTGAACTTATAGTGAAGGGGATGCAAATCAAGATGTTTCGGGATATAAACTTGTAATGAGCAACACATAGAGGATAGTTGATGCTGGAGCTTAGGATGGACCAGATACAGAATATAGTGGGATCACCTGTGAACTTGTATAAGAGGGAATGCAAACCAATATGTTCAGCTTTCCATATGTGAGCGTCATGCCAAGTCAGAGAAACAAGTCAATAATGCAGCTTTTGAAGAACAAGATGGCACGCAAAATTATTATCTAGTAGTATGACAAGTTTATTTGTACTACATGCTAGATAGCAGAGTGATAGCATGCCAAACTAAGTCCTTACTTTGTTAGCTTACAATGAACTAGATACAAAACAATGGCATCACCTGTAGTACAGGGAATGCAAGCCAACATGTTCATGGAGTAAAAAATTGGCACAAACAACATAGTAGCAGGCCATAATAATTGTAACAACGACTGAGCAAGATAAAGTTATGATGGCTAGATCTACAGAGCAGGGAATGTAAACCAAATATAGAAGTTACGATGCCAAAAGCTATAGAGCAGGGAATGCGAACCAACATGTGCAATTACTTAAAATTGGCCATGAACTAAATAATAGCAGGATGTTACTATAATACCTACAGTATAATTTTTGTAACAACGACTGAGCAAGATAGAAGTTATGATGGCTACATCTACAGAGCAGGGAATGCAAACCAAAATGTTCAATCGCTTAAAGTTAGCAATGAAGTAGAAAATAGGAACGTGTTACGGTCATAGCTAGGAATGAACTAAAAGAGCTTCAGACAAACAAGCATCTGAACCCAGAACATGGCGCTAAAACAAGGGACTTACATTAGGAGAAGCACTCTGTGGGAGTCACAACAGATCTTCCTGGGGTTGATAGATCCGGTGATGAAGTACGCCATGTGCTACTTGGGGTTGGAGAGACGGCCATTACACTTCATGGTTACTCATCTCATCTGCAAAACGTAACCGCGTCGTTAGCACAAACAGGTTCCCCCAAGATTAAACAAGAACTTGGGCAAGCAATAGAAAAGCGACGTAGAAGAGTTTAGATCATGCACGGCAGGGGTGAACATCCGGTTCATGCACGTGCCTGTGAGCAAGATACGATGCGGTGACCCGATCCGGCGAAGCGGCCTGGGGTGGACGATACCGCAGCTGAAGCGACTGCGGTAGACTGCTGGATGAGCATATGGTTTCGAGGTTCGGCGGGGATGATCCGGTCCGGTTGATGACGGCGTCGATGAAGCGGCTCCGGCAGGCAGCCGGATGACGAGGATCGCGAGGGCTCGGGTAGGCCAGGGAAGTCCGGCGGGGATGTTCCGGTGCGGTGGTCGTGGAGGTGGTAGAGAGAGGGACTTGAGAAGTTCCGGTGGGTGGTCTCAGATGAGAGACTGAGGGAAATGAATTTTTTTGGGAGGGTATCCGGGGCTAGGGAGGTGGTGATCCAAAAAATGACGGCCAGACCCCCCCACCAACCGACTTTGCTGTCATCTCCACAGGGGTAGAATCGGAATTTGGAAGCGTGTGAAATTTTTGTATTTTGTGGGCGGGAAGTTTTGCCGCTATGAGATTTTGAATTTCGCTAAGGTACAAGTATAATGATAAAAAATTGTGAGACCGTACTAGTACCTCTGTTCAAGGCCGACTGTAAAATCAAATCATCATCAAGTTGAACATCGGTTACTACCATGATCATCATCGGACACAGATCTGGTGACATGCACCTGAAATTGGTGCATTCGTTGCAAAGTATAATGCTAAAAAAATTAGTGACCGTACTAGTACTTCTGTTCAAGCCCGAGTGCAACATCAAATCATCATCACGTTGAAAATTTGTTACCACGATCATGATCTATCTCTAAATTTGGCGCATCCGCTAAATCTGGCAAACTATAATGATAAAGAAATTGTGAGACAGTAGTAGTACTTCTGTTCATGGTCGAGTGCAACATCAAATCATCATCACGTTTAAAATTTGTTACCATGATCATGATCTACCTCTGAAAATGGGCGCATCCTCTAAAACTTGCAAAGTATAATGATACAAAATTGTGAGACCGTACTAGGACTTATGTTCAAGGTCGAGTGCAACATCAAATCATCATTACATTGAAAAGTGTGTTACCATGATCATGATCTATCTTCTAATTTGGCGCATCCGCTAAATCTCGCAAAGTATAATGATAAAAAATTGTGAGAATGTACTAGTACTTATGTTCAAGGCCGAGTGCAGGATCAAATCATCATCACGTTGAAATTTGTTACAACGATCATGACATATCTCTAAAATTGGTGCATCCGCTAAATCTCGCAAAGTATAATGATAAAAAAAATTGTGAGACTGTACTAGTACTTGTGTTCAAGGCCGAGTGCAGGATCAAATCATCATCACGGTGAAATTTATTACAACGATCATGACATATCTCTTAAATTGGCGCATCCGCTAAATCTTGCATGTGGCGCATCTCAGTGCGGAGCAACAGGCCGGTGCTATCAAGGTTGAGGCGTCAGTAGCGTCATCGGGCTCTCCTTTTTTGATAGATCTTCTACATGGCGCGGCGCACCGCCCGTCGAGAAGCAGTCACATGTGATACCGAGGTGGAGACGTCGCCGGCATCCTCGAGGCGCGGCCGCCCTTCTATGAGCCAGCGTCGACTCAAGGTATATATGAATCCATGCGTTGTCGCGCCCCTTCTTCCGATGAAGTGGGGTGCCTTAGATTTATTGTTCTTCTCTTACGATTATTTCGAGCCGAACATGTGTGCTCTTTCTCTGAATATATTGCTTGAAAAGCTAACCAAGTTACTTAAATTCACTTCATTCTTAATCTTGCGTGCTAATTCTGTTATTTTTGCTGGCAGTGGTGCGTGCAAGGAGATTTATTTGTGGGTGTGCTGAGCTGTTAGGCCTAAGTCATCCTCAGCTTAACGAGGCCTCAGCTTAACACATAAAAAAGGTGTTCAATCTCGCCCACAATGTCCTTTTCTTTCCTCTTCCTTTATTGGAACTTGTTTTGCACACAAGGAAAGTGGCACGTGTAATGTGAGTAAAACCCTCTTAGCCAAAATCAGCTACAAGCAAGATTTTCTGTATTGTAGATGCCCCAATTGACTCTAATCCCCAATGTAGTCTTTTTTTATGTCAGTATAGACTTCTTTACATGGCATGCATTTGCCTAATGAGCAGCATTGTATTGCCATTCTAGCCAACCTGATCGATATGTCAAGCTTCATGCACGAGATGCCATGTTTAATTTACTCCCTCACTCCGATCCATATTTCTTGGTGTAAAATGAATGTGAATCGAAGGGAGTACTTTTCTTAGATACTAGTAGTACTATACCATTTCAAAAAAAAATACTAGTACTACTACATCACAAATGCATCAAAAGAGTACTACTGTACATCACAAGACCACGACAGTTGTATAGTAGAGTTTAATGCTGAACTTCCAAAGGGAATAAGATTACACATATGAACTTTAAACAGGACCAGGAGCATGAGGGCCAGCAGCAGGGGCGTTGACTGGGAACAAGCCAGGCAAGACGTAATTCTGGAGGAAGAGGCCATATGCTGCGTGCTTGGCCTTGGTTGCAGGGCGGTGCTTCCCCGATGTACTTAGGCCTACACCCGTCGCATGCTGGATCAGGCTGCGGATGTCCTTCTGGAGGATTTTGCCACAGAATGGGCAAAATAGCTCCCCGCGCTTGCGGAAACGAATTTCACCACCCTTCAGCCGCTTCAGAACGTAGCGGCTCTTCTGGTCCCTGCGCTCCTTGTTGTCGTCCATGTCGTCAGAATATTCCTGTGAATTATAAAGTACATAATAATCAGGTGCTTAATGACAGATCGAATAAATACTGCACTATCATAAGCAAACCTTAGAAACCCTAAAATTAAATGTGTAGAACAAGTAAATGGCAGAAGAAATCATACTAAATCACGAGAAAACCCTATGAACAGCAATGAACATAAGCCACAACAATTGCAAGTCCACTAAGTATGAACACATAAATTAATTATATGACAAATCAAGCCAACTACATGGCAGATTAGTCGAAATTAAACTAGAATCTGACCGTACGAACCGTAGAATCAAGTACGTCTACAAGAACAAGGTAGGAGATCAAATCAATCAAGAACCAGGTTCGTGCAAACCACGTGAACAGTAATATGACACAAAAAGGATCGGGACAGTTTCGGTAAAAGAGCAGTACCTCCTCGTCGTCACCCTCGACATCCTCCTGGAACTGAACGTTTGGGCCGAAATCGTCGAAGGGGTCGAGGTCCGCGTCCAGCACCGGGTCGAGGAAGACCTCGCCGTGGTGGCCTGCAACGCCTTGCAGATCTTCGGCGGGAGCAACGGCGTTGCTATCCACCTTCTCCTCGACGGCCAGGACGCCCGTTTCGACCGAGGTCGAAGAATCAGACAAGCAGAGGAGACGAGCGGCCTGGGTACCCGGTGAAGCCTCACCCGCCGCGACGGCCACTACCGCAGAGGCATCCTCTGCGCGAGCGGCCGCCGATTGCTCCGCCTCGTACGCAAGACCTGTCTTCATGCTGCTGCGGTTGGAAACGAGGAAGTCGATGCCTCGGAGGTGCGGTGAGTTGATGGGAGGGGAGAGGACGAGCTCGCGAGAGACGATGAGGCCGATTATTTTATAGCCTCTGACTCTCTGTATCAGAATGGCATTAGTTGTGGACGCGAGAGACGATGAGGCCGATTAGTTGTGGACGCGTGAAGTCGTGCATGTACTCGATTCTCACGTATACCAATACTTCCAAACGTCATAAGTAATTCACAATCATTCAGAATAATATGAGACCTTAACATTTTATTGTTTGTGTCAGATATTGTCCATGAAAAATAACATCCTTCAAAAAATAAATCCCCTATGCCAATCCGGTCATGCCCGTCTACTCCAACTAGCTTCCTCGAGTAATTTGTCACCTTACATTCTTAAAATGAACCAAAATTTGGCACAGGGGCATCACATGGAAAATGATGTTACCATTCTCTCTTCCCATTTTTGTTTGAATTTTTCAAAATTGTCATGCCCTAACGGAAAAAATGTATGTTCCTTCTATGAAGCATGTATCAGAATGGCATTACCAAAACCTGGGGGTGGCGGGGCACATGGTGGTGTGATGATACATCACATTTGGACCACACAACACAATTTGGACCAACCAAAAAAATTCAACAACCCTACACAAACCCTGGTCAAAACTAATTTGACCAATATTACAAAAGTTGTACATAATTCAGAAACCGTCAGAAATATACGAAGCATTCAGGAGTCAATACTGAAGACAAAGCAATTATGCCAAAAGACAAAGGCAGAGGAGGAACAGGTCTTGCTATATTGCACAACAAAGCCAAATTCAACTTTTCATCGATTCCAAAATTCTGGCTGCAATTAGCACACCCTGGTCTCCTGATGTCGCAATAGTTGGCTGCTGGGAGCGGAGACACTCGACTTCCTTCTTCAACTTATCGCACTCTGTGCGAACTTTCAAGTACTTCGTCTCGAAATATTGCGCATGTTCAGCATGCAACTCCACTTCCTGTTGAAAACTTTCACAGTCACAGTTGCAATCACACTGACCAGCCTTGTCAGTGACCACACTCATCGGTGGCTGGGCGCGTAGTTCCTCGACTTCCTTCTTCAACTTCTCACACTCCACGAGAACGTCTGAGTACCGTTTATCAAAAGAAGATTGCATGGAACGGGCATTCTCCTTCGATATGGCACGATTTAAAATGCACCTGCCCACGAGGTGGCGGATTTTCTTATGAAGGATGATGTTGTGGCCCTTGATCTGGTCCAGTTTCGCGGAGAATCGTGTTATCACATCCTGCATTGCAAATTCAACAGCAATGAAGTATGCAGAGTGCAGATGAGGGGGGAGAAATAAACAAATGGAGTGCCAACCTCTTCAATATGCCTGAGAGCTGCAAAGTCCTTGTCCATAGGAACCTCTTCAACGATGGAACCGCCATCCCTGGAAGAAAGACATTTAAGTAGTTGGATCTGGCAGCCAGCAAGGAGGCGATGAAACTGCGGCACGGCAATGGAAACATACACGGCCGAAGATGCACACACGCGCACTGGCTGCTCCTCTCCCGGAGACTGGGCATTCGTCTCTGATTCTGCATTCATGATACCAAACCTATGCAAGAGTTTGAGGTTTCTGTTCTGAAGGGTGGTGTTGTGGCCCTTTAATCTCATAATCCCTTCCTGCATGGAAAAATTCACCAGTAACGAATCAGGGATCCTTTTTCATTCACAGGATATGAAAATCATAAGATTAGGAAAAGCATAGGATTTTGTATACATTACAGAGGGTGTATGCGCTATTTTATGGGCTATTTGGAATGTACAAAATGAAGTCGAGTTTAATAAACCCAAATCTCATCCCTTCTTGCAGGTTATCCCTATGATTATTCACTAGATCCGTATGTTTCTTATCTCCAGCCCGAGGATCAGCAGGATATCATGGAGTCTGGGTGCAACTGACTAGAGACAGCCGCACGGGATTTTTACAGCCAGGGTGGCTGGCAGTTTCCTCATAGAATTACTTACTGATGTGTTTTTGCCTTTTTGGCACCCGCTGTTTTCTATGTTTCGTTGGTGGATCTTTGTGTCGACTCTAGCTGATCCGTGAGAAGTTGTCATAATTTGTGTATGAACTGAAGAAAGCAATAAAGCAGCCATATACATCATTTTGATGCAGAGGCTGTGATATGTCCCCCATTTCGAAAAAAGGAACAAACATAGGATATATTTCTATAAATCAAACAACTAATGTAGGAAAAAAAACCATAGGATCTAAATGCTACACAATTCTTATAGAAGTCCTACGAATTAAAGAAGCCCTCATGCAGTACGGAGATGAAGAGGAAGAAAAAAAAAGCAATGGATATATATTATATAGTGCATACATTATTAATGCTCTTGAGAGCTAACAAGTGCTCATCAAACAACGGGTCCTGGATAGCTAAGTACGAAGTGGATCCTGCGGTAGAAAGCACGAGCCTGGAACCGTCGGCCCTGGAAGATGATAGCCGGTTTAGTTGGCACCGCCTGCCAGCAAGGACTCAACGAAAATCCGGCATGGCGATGGAAACATACCCAGGAGCTTCGTACCCACCAGGTTGGCGAGAAACGAGCGATTTCTCAACTTGGGTAGGAATGGCGCTGAAACCAGCCGCCATGGAAGAAAGACGGTTAAATTGTTTGATCCGCTAGCCAGCCAGAAGGCAGAGAAACTTCGGCATGGCGATGGAAACATACCGGGGAGCTTCGTACCCACCATCTTGGCGAAACACGGTCGATTTCTCGGCATCGGTAGGAAGGGCGACACTTGAACGGGCGGCCCTGGAAGAAAGACGGTCAAATAGCTGGTTCTCCCGGGTAAAAAAATAGTTGGATCTGTTTGCCTTGCTGTAATCTGCGTTCATGGGGGCAAAGAAAGCACATGGCGATAAAAACCTACCAGGACTCTTGCTGGATTACTCTGCCCTGACCCAACAAGCCCGAAGCAGACTGAGCTTGCGATGGAAGCGCAGACATGCCTGTCCGCCGGCGCCGCTGGTAGACTTTCAAAGTCGGAGTTTGCAGGACTTTCAGCGGGATGGATTTCACCGCGGATTTAGTCTCAGACAACAACGCCTCCTTCCTCTTCTTACACTTCTTCATGTTCTTCTTAGACAACTTGTTGAACGATGGATGAATCGCTGGAGGAAGAAGGAAGGGACAAGCAGGTGGGGATAGAAGGGGTCGGTGTAGAGCTCTCCGGGGAGGGTTCCCCGGGGAGGAGGATGAAAACTGGAACGAACAGGACAGGGATGGGACTGGGCAATCTTGTCCGTCCATCCAAAATCAAAGGGCGGGAGCACATAAGACTTTGGGCCATTGACAGGCTGGTCCTGCCACAGGCGGACCCCAAGTTTCAGCGATTCAATGTCAGTGAAAAGATGGGCAATGTAAAAGAATCTTGTTCGGGGTCGGCCGCGGAAGCCAAATCTCTGTGTCCCAAAGTCTACTAGTAGTCTACTCCTATATAGGTATAGCTGCATAGCCATCATACCATTGCATTGATCGAGCTGTACGCCTTTACCACTCTGATTCAGGTACAAAATATTAGTGTTCTCTTGTCAAATCAAAGGCCATGTCAGTTTAACGAAATGGACGTTCTTTAACTCACAAACTACTCCAAGGACATCATTTACGGACTACTGAAGCCATGTACATAATTTCTGGATCGATTTAGTAATTTGCTACAACTGTAATATTATTTCCAATTTTCAGCAATTTATTTGAATTTTAGGATTTTACTTATAAATTTCGCTAATTGACATGTGTAGGAAAGATAGAAAACAACTAGTGTATGCATGACCAATTAATCTGACTAAATAAATCTTATAGTGGCCACTTTGCATCACTCAAACTGAGAGGGCATGTTAGATTCATATGATAGAATAATGGAGAATCGCTATGACATATGCCTCCTTGAATCCTACGGGAAAGAAATCTACATGAATTGGTAGAGCTAGGTGTGTGATGGTATCATCGGAAAGACAAAGGAAATTTCTATAGAGATTGAGAGTGCATAGCATAGTTGTCACAGATGCATATGAACTTTTCCAAGAGGTCTAACCTCTTATTAGAAATCCTATAGGGTTGTACTAGTATAAGAAAACAATACATAGAAATTTTGGAGGATTCAATTCTTCAAATCAAACAAGCTATATAGGGGGAAAATCATATCCTTTGATTCGTACAATTTGTATAGGAGTTATGTAGGATTTGACTATAGGAGTTATGTAGGATTTGACTATAGGATTTGAATATTTGTACGGTTGTGTAATATTTTTACCCAGATCAATTCACATACCACCGGTTATGTATTTTTTTGGGCTATAAAAATAGGAGGTGTGGTATATTTGATGTGTGTAGAGATAATCTCACCATCTTATAGCCACCCCTAACATTTCGAGCAAACAAAAAAAATCTATACCACTACCCACCTCTCGTCCTACACTCAATTCCTACACAACCAAACAACAAAAATTGGCTATCCTAGCCAGGTGGTTGGGGATACTCTCATCCCATAAACCTATCCCCTAAACCAAACAACCCCTAATATGGAGGGAAGGAAAACCTAGATCTGATACTGTACAAAAACACATAAAGCAATCTGGAACCGTCCACATAGAATCAACGGGCCAGAGCAGATGCCTTCTTTGGGAAGGGTCTTGCGCGGAAGCCAAGGAATCCTCTGCGTCGACAATCTGGTGTAGCAGTAAAATAGACCATCATAGCGGAACATTGATGGAGTCACTACAATGCGTCCGAATCCGGGTATAGTCTTGTCATATCAATGGCCATGTCAGTTTCTCCAGATATAATCTATCCGTTAGCTAGTACTACTACTCTAGAGGCTGACGCCACATGCAGAAGTTGTACAGTACTACGACTACTATCGAGTATCGACTAGTCCGATCACGTCCAGGTCGCAACTACTCAAAAATGGCCGTAAAGAAAATGCAGAAGTAGGATGGGGCCACGACAAAAGACATACATCTATTTATGGACAGAGGTAGTATCATATCAGCATGCATTAGCATCTCATTTGCAACTAGTTGCACTCGCATCCTATTATCGGATATCACACTTCTGCACTTTTAAAAAATATGAAGAAAAACAAAACTGGGACACATATTATGTTGTGTATTGCTCCACAGGTCACAGATGAGTATGTAAAAAAAATTCTAGCTTGCACAAAAAAGACAAATGATATGTGAATAGTTAAGGAATATTATTCACATTGGTCTTTTCTTTTTTCCACAGCTCACATATGGTCACCTTTTGAAACAAATGTTTAGATGTGCGAAAGATACAACATAACCCGTGACTATGATTTGAATTTACATTTTTTTACAAACTCGAAATGTGACATCCGACAATAAGATGAGGGATCAACTAGTTGCGAAATGTTTGCACTCCTGACCATGCATCTGAATCTATCTACTAGACTACTACAACAACATACAAAATGCACCAGTTTTGAACTAGAGATGTAACAGCAGTACTAACCGTTGGTTTCCAAAATCTAACGCTTGTGATTAGAGGGATTCGCGTCAAGAGATACCACAACAGCATACACTTCTTTCTAGAACCATCATGTAGCCATTATGTAGAAGAAGAAAAAAGCAGGGTCACACCAATATCACACGTCCCACTCGATAGTAAGAAAGGTTCCAAGTTATTGTTCCCATTTCTCAACTGGTCATACCTATTTCGATGGTGTAACCTACGTAGTATAAGTTATATATTAGTTGTATGGAAAGTTTGAGCAACATTTAGAACACAATTTTGTACTCCTAATTGGTCCAACATGCATGCTAAGATTGGGGTCTTCACCTTGAAACGGCGAGCGCCGAAAAGCGGGTCAAAATCGCCCAGATCCTCGAAGATATCTACAGGCGCAGCCGCTGTATGAGAGACGGAGTGGGAAACGAGTGGGGCGATGTATGAGAGACGGAGTGGGGGTGTAGTATGTACTATAGTAAGACGGCGAGACGGCGAGGTCAGAGTGATTAAGACTAGTCACAATGGGAAGTACGTAGTACGTAGTATCATACACTACTAGTTTGTGATACTACCTCCACAATGCATAGTATCATAATATGGTTCATACTTATGTCATATTTAAAGTTTTGTAGAATCTCAATGCAAATGTGTGTACATGATGTATTTGTCATGAAGTTTTCTAAGTTTTCTAGGTTTATGTGTTATAATACTACTCTCATATCTCACCTCATAATTGATGTGACACATTAGATTTTTGCCAACATGGCATGTATGATACTACTTACGAGCCTTAAAAGCACTTTTTTGTGATGTTGATCAAATTGTACTCTAAAATTGTCACTGGACAACAGGTCGGCCTATTGCAAACTTGTTTGAATGAGCTAAAATAGTTAGAAATCTAGAAAATTTGTCACTTCAATGAATTTTCATCCTATAACGTTTACTTAATTTGAAAAACGAATGGGGACGTTTGCCATAATGGGACGATCATTTCTACAAAAAAGAATAAGATGGAAAGTCTCGCAATGTTATTTATCATGACAACATTGACAATGTCACAACCGTGGGGTGATTAGGGAATCCACTCCGCTAGAAAAAACAAACTTATATAAGGCATGTGTGGCAATGCAGTTTGTCTACCTTATACACATATCTAGATGTGTAGCTATATATGGATTTTATTTTCCAACTTTAGATGATCAGTTTATAGTTCACCATTTAATTAGAATTCATAATTTTTGGGAATAAAATACTTGGAGGTACCCTGCAAGTGTGGTACCACAAACTAAGCCAAAACATGGGTCCCAATAGTACAACATAGCGCGCATAGGAAGTTTGAGCAAATTTGAAACCAACCAAATGAGGTAGAAACAAATCAGAAAAAAGTTGTGAAACATGTGCATGGAGCCATCACATGACATGTACTTACTACTAACAAGTAAAAAATATAAAACCCTATCATACATAGAGGTTTGGGGTGAAGAGTTATTATTCACACACATATAGAATAAATATGGACTGCTTTTGGCTTTCTACCCATTAATTTGAGCAAGCTTCATGCAGTGTCCACTTCAAACTTGACAACATTGGAACCATAGCTGCTTGAGTTCGCCTCGCTAGCCTCTTCCCATATGTAAGCTTAATTAATTGGTTACACTACGAAAACCACAATCAACTTCTGAATAATGCATGCATTGCCCCCCTTTTGCACATATGCAACTTTGCAAAGTAGGGATTTTTGGTTTACCACACATTAGTGTGTTGTTTTCTTTTTATTAGGACCCATGTTTGGTAGCCACATTTTTCCAAAGCCAAAGTGTGGTTAGCCAAAAAAAAAGCTAGTATGGCTAGCCACCAAATTGTGGCTTAAAATATTAAAGCCAAACTTTGTCAAAACTTTGTAAAAAAAAGTTGAGTCTATGACAAATGGACCATATATACATGCAATGAAGTGTGATAAGCCAAATTGTGGCAAAAACCAAACACATGCCAAATAAACTATATGCATGCATGGCTGCCAAATTTTGGCTTCTTGACAAATTGTGGCTAGGAACCAAACATGCCCTTGCTGGCCAAAGGGGTCCGAATATGTGTTTTGTTTATTCGCTATCATGTGCAGTACGTGTGTGCACAATACCGCAAATCAAAATTTCACGGGTAGGCCAAACATGCATGCATGGTAGGCGAATCGCCATTTCGAAGGCTAATTTGTCAAACTAGCTTACCATGAAACCATCATGTGTACTCCAATTAATTAAGTTCGGATATGAATGGTGGTCATCAACCAAACTAAAAAGAATTCAAAATTTGGGATGATATAGGGATGTGCCCTATTGTTGTGGAATCAGAAAACATTAGCCAACGAAAATGTGGGTTGCATCCAAGTATAGTAGCTCACAAAGTCGATTGCCAAGAAGTTTTTGCCTAAATTTGAAATAAAGCCAAAATGAGGTTCAAACTTATTGAAATCAGCAAGCAAGGCAATCACGAAGTCACCAATTACTACTTTTATCTAGGAAAAATAACAAACATGATGGCATGCAAATATTCTTGAGAAGCAGAATCATTCTGTAAATATATATTTTTGGAACCATGCATGTTGGACATTGATTCGCTTCTTGCCACATGGGTGAGCTAGCTTGGTTACCGCAAGAACCATGCATGGCGAACTTTCGAATCATGACCCCTTTTTTAAGAGATCAATGAAAAACTTCTTATTTTCGACTATACTTTGCCAAATAAAGTTTTTTTGGTTTTCCACATAAAGTCTTTTCATTTTTATTGGCCGAATTAAGGGGGGCAAAATTAAAAGGATGTATTTGTGAAGTGGCTACCGCGTGTATTGCGCACACTACCACCTATACAATTTTCACAAGAGGGTGACATGGTTGGATGGCCATGCATTTCCATGGTTTGTTGGATTATCTCATCATGTAGTATATAATAAATTAATTTTGTAAATATTTTTCAATTCAAGTATTAACGATGGTTATATTACAACTCAAATAAATTGGGAAAATACTGGGGTTCGCCTCCCTAGAATCAATCTTGCCCGTCCATTTCCTATCAACTGACTATAGGGAGTACTAGATTTAAATGGCGGTTGGAGTTAATTCCTCAACCTCATCGCAGTATTATTCCCATCTGTCCCCACTAAACAACCCCTGGCGGTTCGTTCTCCCCTGCATTTCGGCAAGTTCCAAAAAACCCCATTGTTTGCAGTTGCTCTCCCTCCCTCCCCCTCAATCCCTCCGATCAGTTCGACGTGCTTCAGCGCTGCCATGGCCGACGGCGGCCTGTTTACGCTAAAGAGGAGCGTCGTTCCCCATGGGACGACCAAGGTGAACGTGGTCTACACGAATGACCCTTCCGTTCTCGAGCACACCCTCAAGATGTACGAACAAAAGCTACTAGAGGACAGGTCCAGGTTCGTCGGCCTCGACCTAGAATACACTGCGGACCAAGTAAGTACCGCCGTCGTTCAGTTGGCCATGGACGACCACGTCCTGGTGTACCATTTCTGCAGGTATGTTCTTCACATGCCTTCCTTTATCCTTTTGTTTTTTAATATAGAAACTCTTCCTTTATCTTGGATCTGCTTTTTTATTTCGACATAGACTAGGTTCTAACTTGTATGAAAACACGAACAAACTAACTTGTATGAAAAATGTGGTCTGGAACGTAATATCCAACATATACTTGTATAATTTTTTTGGATTGACCACGATATCTAGTTTCATGATTTTGGTACTCAAAATTTGCACAAATTTCATGTACTCATACTCACCGATAATCGGCATGGATGTCAAGATATTAACATATAGTAACTGAATCTTAACTTGATGACACTTAAATAATTAGATCATATAGTCGCAACAATAATTCATGTTATTTTGATGTGTATCACTGATGCAAAATCATTGTTTCACTGCAACAAGTATACAGTTTACTGGAAGAAAAATATGTGTACTATTTCAGCATATACGATCTTACAAGATTGATTTGTGTTAACATGCAGGAGTCCTGATAATCTGGCACTGCAAGAATTCCTTCAACATAAAGGAATTTGTTTCACAACTGTTGACATCAGGGGTGACTCTAGCAGGTTTGCTAGAGATGGCATTAAAATTCCTAAACATAATTGGATTGACATTCAGGATATGATCAATTTCAATGGTCCTGGCAATAGGACTGGCATGGGTGATTTGGCAGCCGCCATCATTGACCCATCTTACAAAGACATGAAGACCAAGTTCCCTACTAGCAGCCACGATCAATGGGAGTGCATGCCATTGCCTGAAGTAAACTTGAGGTATGCTGCGATTGATGGGTATGTCAGTTTTGAGTTGTACAGGCGACTCAAAAAAATCAATGATGGGCAGCGTCAAGCACAACCAATTCCAAGGGAAGTGGTTTGCCCGGATTGCAAGGAAGCGGCTAGGTTGGCCGCTCTTCCCCCTGCCTGGCGCGACGAGAAGAAGCAGTGTGTCGGGACAACCTACTGGGAATTTGTATCTTATTGCTTTAGGCACAACATACCATTTGATCCGAAGAAAATGCCACCATGGATAAAGGACTCGTGCGAGCCTACTTCGGGGTCTCCGTGGGATGGCGGTTCACACGGTGAGCAAGCTAGGGCAACGGCTGGATGTGGTGAGCTAGCAAGGGCAGGGCCTGTATCTGGTTGGGAAGCTCCAACAAGGATTCCCGACACACGAAGTGCGAACGAGTGCAGAACTTGGACTGCCAACCCGTGGGAGGCAGGTACAAGCGGCACCGGCAAGCGCATCAAGAGGGATGATGATAATTGGTGAACTAGGCTGGCGTTATATGTTTCCAAGATTGTACATAAGTTTAGAATTATGAACTGGTAGTATTGTTTAGGTGATGTAATTACTTTTGCAACAATGTGTATGAGGTTTCAGAATCACGCATCCTTATTTAAACATGTTTAAAACATGGAAATGAAAAGGTAAGCCTGCATCCTTCTTAGTCACTCCAAAATTAAGCTTTTGGGAAGGTATTTGAAATTTCCATGTTTGAAACCCAAAACGACTTCTCTTCGTGATTGACTTCATAAGACAAAGTTCAGGCTTAGGGGTAGATACATGATTTTTCTGGTTTGAATATGACTAGACCTTGTTTATCAACTTGAGTGCTTACTACTACCTCCGTCCCAAGGAATAAGGCGCACGCGTATTCCAAGACGAACTTTGACCATAAAAATTGAGCAACACAATCTTGATTATATTATATGTAATTAGTATCGTTGGATTCGTATTGAAAAGCACTTTGTAATGATGCTAATTTCATACAAACAATCTTTATATATTTGAAGTAATTCTTGGTCAAACAAAAAACACGTAAAACGAGGGCGCCTTATTCCTTGAACCGGAGGTAGTATATGACATAAGAAGGCTATGTGCTTTGGTTTTTCATTTTTTTTTGAATCTTGGTCAATTCCTAGGTACGGTTTGACCAAGATTTGAACAAGTTTAAAATATGAAAATAAAATGTAAGCCCGGTCTGGATCCTTCTTAGTCACTCTGAAATGAAGCTTTTGGGAGGTTTTTGAAATTTCCATGTGTTCGAAACCCAAAACCACTTCTCTTCATGCTTGACTTCGTAAGATAGATTTTAGGGTTAGGGGTAGATACGTACATGATTTTTCTAATTATTTTTATGCCCATTTGAATCTTGGTCAAATCATAGGTTTGACCAAGATTTAAACATGTTTAAAATATGAAAATGAAAAGCTAAGCCTGCATCCTTCTTAGTCACTCCAAAATGAAGTTTTTGGGAAGGTTTTTGAAATTTCCATGATTGAAACCCAAAAACGACTTCTCTTCGTGCTTGACTTCATAAGACAAAGTTTAGGGTTAGGGGTAGATACATGATTTTTCTGGTTTGAATATGTCTAGACCTTGTTTATCAACTTGAGTGCTTATTATATGACATAAGAAGGCTATGTGCTTTGATTTTTCATTTTTTTATACCCATTTGAATCTTGGTCAAATCCTAGGTTTGACCAAGATTTGAACAAGTTTAAAACATAAAAATAAAAGGTATAAGCTCGACCTGGATCCTTCTTAGTCACTCTAAATTGAAGCTTTTGGGGGGTTCTTGAAATTTCCATGTTTGAAACCCAAAACCACGTCTCTTCATGCTTGACTTCATAAGACAGAGTTTAGGGTTAGGGTAGATACATGATTTGTCTGGTTTGAATATGTCTTGACCTTGTTTATCAACTTGAATGCTTAATATATGACATAAGAATACTATGTGCTTTGGTTTTCATTTTTTGATTTTTTCTGAATTTTTATGCCCATTTGATCTTGGTCAAATCCTAGGTTTAACCAAGGTTTAAACAAGTTTAAAACATGAAAATGAAAAGGTAAGCCTGCATCCTTCTTAGTCACTCCAAAATGAGGCTTTTGGGAAGGTTTTTGAAATTTCCATGTTTGAAATCCAAAACGACTTCTCTTCGTGCTTGACTTCATAAGACAAAGTTTAGGGTTAGGGGTAGATACAAGATTTTTCTGGTTTGAATATCTCTAGACCTTGTTTACCAACTTGAGTGCTTACTATATATGACATAAGAAGGCTATGTGCTTTGGTTTTTCAGTTTTTTTGAATTTTTATACCCATTTGAATCTTGGTCAAATCCTAGGTACGGTTTGACCAAGATTTGAACATGTTTAAAACATGAAAATAAAAGGTAAGCATGGATCCTTCTTAGTAACTCTAAAATGAAGCTTTTGGGAGGTTTTTGAAATTTCCATGTTTGAAACCCAAAACCACTTCTCTTCATGCTTGATCGACTTCATAAGACAGAATTTAGGGTTAGTGGGTAGATACATGATTTGTCTGGTTTGAATATGTTTAGACCTTGTTTATCAACTTGAATGCTTACTATATGACATAAGAATACTATGTGCTTTAGTTTTCATTTTTTTGATTTTTTCTGATTTTTTTGCACATTTGATCTTGGTCAAATCCTAGGTTTAACCAAGATTTAAACATGTTTAAGACATGAAAATGAAAAGGTAAGTCTGCATCCTTCTTAGTCACTCCAAAATGAAGCTTTTGGGAAGGTTTTTGAAATTTCCATGTTTGAAACCCAAAACCAGTTCTCTTCATGCTTTACTTCATAAGACAGAGTTTAGGGTTAGGGGTAGATATACGTGATTTGTCTAGTTTGAATATGTCTAGACCTTGTTTTATCAACTTGAATTCTTACTATATGACATAAAAAAACTATGTGGTTTGGTTTGATAGTTCATTGTTCATAATTCATAGTTGATCATACATACGGATCATACATACAGAATTGCGCGATCCTTATCGCGACTTCTAACCTATCTAGTCGTCGAGGAAGATGATGGTCGCGTTCTCCTCCGCATCCCGCGCCTCCTTCTCCTTCACGGCGGCGATGGCCGCCGCCTTGTCTTCTTCCTCCGCCCTCTTCTTGTCGGCATCGTCCTTGAGGGACGCGGCCAGCGCCTTCAAGAAGAGGGGGTCTTCCCCTTCCTCCGCCTCCTCCGCCTCCTCGCCGGCTGGCGGCGCGAATCCGCCGCTGGTGCTCGCCTCCCACGCCGCCTTCGACCGGCGGTTCCTCTCCCGGTCGGCGCGCCATTTGTTGAAGACGGGGCCGCTCATCGGTTTGAGCGGCGGATCCGCCTTGTACCAGAGCCCGCCCGGGGCGAACTCGCGGAGCGACGACGGCATGTACAGGGAGCCTCTGTACCTGCACGCCGCGCGCCGACTCCCGGCGGCGGACTGCTTGCACTGGAGCCGCCACGCCTCCTCGAGCGTGTCCGGCGCGCGGGATCGCTTCGATCCGCTCGCGGGCGACGCGGAACTGGTACGGCGTGAATACATGGCGAGCGGCGAAGAATCACCACCCTGCAATCAAGGCCAAGCACGCAGCATATGGCCTCTTCCTTACGTCTTTTGCCTGGTTTGTTGCCGGTCAACGCCCCTGCTGCTGGCCCTGATGCTCCTGGTCCTGTTTAAAGTTCAGCATTAAACTCTATATACTATACAACTGTCGTGGTCTTGTGATGTACAGTAGTACTCTTTTGATGCATTTGTGATGTAGTAGTACACTGTACTTTTTTTTTGAACTGATATAGTACTATCTAAGAAAAGTACTCCCTCCGATTCACATTCTTTTTAGCACCAAGAAATATGGATCGGATCACCGGAGCGAGGGAGTAAATTACCCTTTTGTTGTGGCTTATTTTGACTTTGGCAAAAGCCAAAAAAAAAGCACCTAAATAGGTGCTTTTTGGGCTTTTGGATTTTGGAAGCCAAAAGAATAGAATCTTTGTTCTTGGCTTCCAAAATCCAAAAGCCCAAAAAAGCACCTATTTACGTGCTTTTTTTGGCTTTTGCCAAAGCCAAAAGCCAAAAAAAGCCACAACAAAAGGGCCATAAACATGGCATCTCGTGCATGAAGCTTGACAGATTGATCGGGTTGGCTAGAACGGCTAAACAATGCTGCTCATTAGGCAAATGCATGCCATGTACGATAGTATACATCTAGTAAAGAAGTCTATACTGACATAAAAAAGACTACATTGGGGATGAGAGTCAATTGGGGCATCTACAATACAGAAAATCTTGCTCGTAGTTGATTTTGGCTAAGAGGGTTTTGTGCCCATATTTGTATCTTGGTATAATCCTAGGTTTGACAATGATTTAAACAAGTTTAAAATATGAAAATGAAAAGGTAAGCATGGATACTTCTTAGTCACTCTAAAATGAAGCTTTTGGGAGGTTTTTGATATTTCCATGTTTGAAACCAAGAACCACTTCTCTTCATGCTTGGCTTCATAAGATAAAGTTTAGGGGTTAGGGGGTAGATACATGATTTGTTTGGTTTGAATATGTCTAGACCTTGTTTATCAGCTTGAATGCTTACTATATGACATAAGAAGACTATGTACTTTGGTTTTTCATTTTTTTTTAAATTTTATGCCCATTTGAATCTTGGTCAAATACACTAGCTATGACCAAGATGTAAACAAGTTTAAAACATGAAAATGAAAAGGTAAGCATGGATCCTTCTTAGTCACTATAAAATGAAGCTTTTGGGGGGTTCTTGAAATTTCCAAGTTTGAAACCCAAAACCACTTCTCTTCATGCTTGACTTCATAAGACAGAGTTTAGGGTTAGGGGGTAAATACATGATTTGTCTAGTTTGTTGTTTAGACCTTGTTTACCAACTACTAGTTCGATTTTGGGCTACTAATATAAAATTAAAATAAGTTGAACTAGTATTCCTCTAAAAAATCATTTTGGTATGCATTGTTTGATACTTTTCATAGCTATAGTGCATCACAAATTTATGATTTCATGCTTTGCTTTGCCAATTTCGATTTTTTCTAACCACCTTCTCTTTGATTTCAAATTTAGGTCAAACTATCGATGCCTACTATGTGTTCTACTTGAATTGGATGCAGCGTGCGCACATGTTTTGCCATTGTTCTGGGCTTCCACACATCTTTGGGGCATCCAAGTATTTAAGTTACCTTGTTTTTTTGAATTGTAATTCATACCCTTCCTCCCAATTTTTATGCACATTTGAATCTTGGTCAAATCCTAAGTTTGACCAAGATTTGAACAAGTTTAAAACATGAAAATGAAAAGGTAAGCCTGAATCCTTCTTAGTCACTCAAAAATGAGAAGCTTTTGGGAGTTTTTTGAAATTTCCATGTTTGAAACCCAAAACCACTTCTCTTCATGCTTGACTTCATAAGACAGAGTTTAGGGTTAGGGGGTAGATACATGATTTGTCTAGTTTGTTGTTTAGACCTTGTTTATCAACTTGAATGCTTACTATATGACATAATAATACTATGTGCTTTGGTTTTCATTTTTTTTGATTTTTTCTGAATTTTTATGCCCATTTGATCTTGGTCAAATCCTAGGCTTAACCAATATTTAAACAAGTTTAAAACATGAAAATGAAAAGGTAAGCCTGTATCCTTCTTAGTCACTCCAAAATGAAGCTTTTGGGAAGGATTTTGAAATTTCCATGTTTGAAATCCAAAACGACTTCGATCTCTTCGTGCTTGACTTCATAAGACAAAGTTTAGGGATAGGGGTAGAAACATGATTTTTCTGGTTTGAATATGTCTAGACCTTGTTTACCAACTTGATCGAGTGCTTACTATATGACATAAGAAGGCTATATGCTTTGGTTTTTCATTTTTTTTGAAATTTTATGCCCATTTGAATCTTGATCAAATCCTAGGTACAGTTTGACCAAGATTTGAACAATTTTAAAACATGAAAATAAAAGGTAAGCCCGACCTGGATCCTTTAGTCACTCTAAAATGAAGCTTTTGGGGGGTTCTTGAAATTTCCAAGTTTGAAACCCAAAACCACTTCTCTTCATGCTTGACTACACATAAGACAGAGTTTAGGGTTAGGGGTAGATACATGATTTTTCTTGTTTGAATATATCTAGACCTTGTTTATATCAACTTTAATGCTAACTATATATGACATAAGAAAACTATGTGCTTTGGTTTTTAATTTTTCTGATTTTTTTATTTTGATAGATGCACATTTGAATCTTTGTCAAATCCTAGGTTTGGCCAAGATTTAAACAAGTATAAAACATGAAAATGAAAAGGGGAAGCCTGTATCCTTTCTTAGTCACTCTAAAATGAAGTTTTTGGGATGTTCTTGAAATTTTCATGTTTGAAACCCAAAACCACTTCTCTTCATGCTTGACTTCATAAGATAGAGTTTAGGGGCTAGCTAGGGGATAGATACATGATTTGCCTAGGTTTGAATATGCATGTCCAAACCTAGCTTGTTTATCAACTTGAATGCTTACTATATGACATAAGAAGACTATATGCTTTTGTTTTTCATTTTTCTGATTTTTTTTAAAATTTTATGCCCATTTGAATCTTTTGGTCAAATCCTTGGTTTAATTTGACACGGATTTAAACAAGTTTAAAATATGAAAATGAAAAGGTGGTAAGCAGGCATGTATCCTTCTTATATATATTAGTCACTCTAAAATGAAGCTTTTGGGAGGTTTTTGAAATTTCCATGTTTGAAACCCAAAACCACTTCTCTTCATGTTGTTGACTTCATAAGATAGAGTTTAGGGGTTAGGGGTATATATACATGACTTGTCTTGTTTGAATATGTGTCTAGACCTTGTTTATCAACTTTAATGCTTACTATATGACATAAGAACACTATGCGCTTTAATTTGGTTTTTAATTTTTTTAAATTTTGATGCACATTTTGAATCTTGGTCAAATCCTAGGTTTGACCGAGATTTGAACAAGTTTAAAACAAGAAAATAAAAGGTAAGCCCGCCAGACTGGATCCTTTCTTAGTCACTCTATAATGAAGCTTTTAGGGGGGTTGTTGAAAATGTAAGCATGTATCCTTCTTAGTACGTCACACCACAATGAAGCTTTTGGGAGGGTTTTTGAAATGTCCATGTTTGAAACCCAAAACGACTTCTCTTCGTGCTTGACTTCATAATTAAGACAAAGTTTAGGGTTAGGGGTATATAGATACATGATTTTTCTGGTTTGAATATGTCTAGACTTTGTTTATCAACTAGCTTGAGTGCTTACTATATGGCATATATAAGAAGCTAGGCTATGTGCTTTGGTTTTTCATTTTTTTTGAATTTTTATGCCCATTTGAATCTTGGTCAAATCCTAGGTACGTACGGTTTGACCAAGATTTGAACATGTTTAAAACATGAAAATAAAAGGTAAGCATGGATCCTTCTTAGTCACTCTAAAATGAAGCTTTTGGGAGGTTTTTGAAATTTCCATGTTTGAAACCCAAAACCACTTCTCTTCATGCTTGGCTTCGTAAGATAGAGTTTAGGGTTTGGGGTAGATACGTACATGATTTTTCTAAGTATTTTTACACCCATTTGAATCTTCGTCAAATCCTAAGTTTGACCAAGATTTGAACAAGTTTAAAAACATGAAAATGAAAAGGGTAAGCCTGGATCCTTGTTTACGGTTAGGGGGTAGATACGTACATGATTTTTCTAAGTATTTTTACGCCCATATGAATCTTCGTCAAATCCTAAGTTTGACCAAGATTTGAACAAGTTTAAAAACATGAAAATGAAAAGGGTGTAAGCCTGGATCCTTGTTTAGGGTTAGGGGGTAGATACAAGATTTTTGTGGTTTGAATATGGCAGACCTTGTTTATCACCTTGATATATGACATAGGAAGACGGTGTGCTTTTGTTTTTCTTTTTTTTGAATTTTTATGCCCATTTGAATCTTGGTCAAGTCATAGGTTTGACCAAGATTTAAACAGGTTTAAAACATGAAAATGAAAAAGTAAGCCTGGATCCTTCTTAGTCACTCCAAAATGTACCAATTGATAAATGAGTTAACTTGGCTTCATGGAAAAAATAATGTCATGTAAATGATTTAACTTGGCTTTCGTACCCTTGAATCCATAGGAAACTTTGTATAAATGTAGTAGTATAATAATCAACCGAGTTTTTACATCAACAGGTCTGTCACTTACGTGTGGTGCCCATGCGTGAGGTCCCACACTTCAGTGAGCACAAGTCACGTGCAATAGGTACGCAAACTCCCAGCCATTTTCTTTGTCAAGAGAAGACGCATCAGGATGCGTATTGGAAGTATGTGGGTCCTTCTGGATCCTTCGGTTGTCCCTCTCACAAAAAAAAAACAAATCTCTCTCATTCTCGGCCTCGCTCGACTCGCTCGCTCGCTCGCTCCTCCTGCTCACTGACAAACCCTGCACAAAAGTCAACATCATCACCCGAAAAAGGGGAGACACCATAATTCTCTCCCTTCTTCTCTCCTTCCGAGTGATCCCTTCTTCCTCCGAGTTTCACTCGACGGGCAAACACACATGTGCTGCATAGTAATAATAAAAAAGTAGAAAAATCGACCTACGAATCTATGATTAAATAGGTTAAACTAGGGTTTTGCCCACTACTACAGATCAAGTTCAGAAATATCCAACTACTAGTTCGATTTTGGGCTACTAATATAAAATTAAAATAAGTTGAACTAGTATTCCTCTAAAAAATCATTTTGGTATGCATTGTTTGATACTTTTCATAGCTATAGTGCATCACAAATTTATGATTTCATGCTTTGCTTTGCCAATTTCGATTTTTTCTAACCACCTTCTCTTTGATTTCAAATTTAGGTCAAACTATCGATGCCTACTATGTGTTCTACTTGAATTGGATGCAGCGTGCGCACATGTTTTGCCATCGTTCTGGGCTTCCACACATCTTTGGGGCATCCAAGTATTTAAGTTACCTTGTTTTTTTGAATTGTAATTCATACCCTTCCTCCCAATTTTTATGCACATTTGAATCTTGGTCAAATCCTAAGTTTGACCAAGATTTGAACAAGTTTAAAACATGAAAATGAAAAGGTAAGCCTGAATCCTTCTTAGTCACTCAAAAATGAGAAGCTTTTGGGAGTTTTTTGAAATTTCCATGTTTGAAACCCAAAACCACTTCTCTTCATGCTTGACTTCATAAGACAGAGTTTAGGGTTAGGGGGTAGATACATGATTTGTCTAGTTTGTTGTTTAGACCTTGTTTATCAACTTGAATGCTTACTATATGACATAATAATACTATGTGCTATGGTTTTCATTTTTTTTGACTTTTTCTGAATTTTTATGCCCATTTGATCTTGGTCAAATCCTAGGCTTAACCAATATTTAAACAAGTTTAAAACATGAAAATGAAAAGGTAAGCCTGTATCCTTCTTAGTCACTCCAAAATGAAGCTTTTGGGAAGGATTTTGAAATTTCCATGTTTGAAATCCAAAACGACTTCGATCTCTTCGTGCTTGACTTCATAAGACAAAGTTTAGGGCTAGGGGTAGAAACATGATTTTTCTGGTTTGAATATGTCTAGACCTTGTTTACCAACTTGATCGAGTGCTTACTATATGACATAAGAAGGCTATATGCTTTGGTTTTTCATTTTTTTTGAAATTTTATGCCCATTTGAATCTTGATCAAATCCTAGGTACAGTTTGACCAAGATTTGAACAATTTTAAAACATGAAAATAAAAGGTAAGCCCGACCTGGATCCTTTAGTCACTCTAAAATGAAGCTTTTGGGGGGTTCTTGAAATTTCCAAGTTTGAAACCCAAAACCACTTCTCTTCATGCTTGACTACACATAAGACAGAGTTTAGGGTTAGGGGTAGATACATGATTTTTCTTGTTTGAATATATCTAGACCTTGTTTATATCAACTTTAATGCTAACTATATATGACATAAGAAAACTATGTGCTTTGGTTTTTAATTTTTCTGTTTTTTTTATTTTGATAGATGCACATTTGAATCTTTGTCAAATCCTAGGTTTGGCCAAGATTTAAACAAGTATAAAACATGAAAATGAAAAGGGGAAGCCTGTATCCTTTCTTAGTCACTCTAAAATGAAGTTTTTGGGATGTTCTTGAAATTTTCATGTTTGAAACCCAAAACCACTTCTCTTCATGCTTGACTTCATAAGATAGAGTTTAGGGGCTAGCTAGGGGATAGATACATGATTTGCCTAGGTTTGAATATGCATGTCCAAACCTAGCTTGTTTATCAACTTGAATGCTTACTATATGACATAAGAAGACTATATGCTTTTGTTTTTCATTTTTCTGATTTTTTTTAAATTTTATGCCCATTTGAATCTTTTGGTCAAATCCTTGGTTTAATTTGACACGGATTTAAACAAGTTTAAAATATGAAAATGAAAAGGTGGTAAGCAGGCATGTATCCTTCTTATATATATTAGTCACTCTAAAATGAAGCTTTTGGGAGGTTTTTGAAATTTCCATGTTTGAAACCCAAAACCACTTCTCTTCATGTTGTTGACTTCATAAGATAGAGTTTAGGGGTTAGGGGTATATATACATGACTTGTCTTGTTTGAATATGTGTCTAGACCTTGTTTATCAACTTTAATGCTTACTATATGACATAAGAACACTATGCGCTTTAATTTGGTTTTTAATTTTTTTAAATTTTGATGCACATTTTGAATCTTGGTCAAATCCTAGGTTTGACCGAGATTTGAACAAGTTTAAAACAAGAAAATAAAAGGTAAGCCCGCCAGACTGGATCCTTTCTTAGTCACTCTATAATGAAGCTTTTAGGGGGGTTGTTGAAAATGTAAGCATGTATCCTTCTTAGTACGTCACACCACAATGAAGCTTTTGGGAGGGTTTTTGAAATGTCCATGTTTGAAACCCAAAACGACTTCTCTTCGTGCTTGACTTCATAATTAAGACAAAGTTTAGGGTTAGGGGTATATAGATACATGATTTTTCTGGTTTGAATATGTCTAGACTTTGTTTATCAACTAGCTTGAGTGCTTACTATATGGCATATATAAGAAGCTAGGCTATGTGCTTTGGTTTTTCATTTTTTTTGAATTTTTATGCCCATTTGAATCTTGGTCAAATCCTAGGTACGTACGGTTTGACCAAGATTTGAACATGTTTAAAACATGAAAATAAAAGGTAAGCATGGATCCTTCTTAGTCACTCTAAAATGAAGCTTTTGGGAGGTTTTTGAAATTTCCATGTTTGAAACCCAAAACCACTTCTCTTCATGCTTGGCTTCGTAAGATAGAGTTTAGGGTTTGGGGTAGATACGTACATGATTTTTCTAAGTATTTTTACACCCATTTGAATCTTCGTCAAATCCTAAGTTTGACCAAGATTTGAACAAGTTTAAAAACATGAAAATGAAAAGGGTAAGCCTGGATCCTTGTTTACGGTTAGGGGGTAGATACGTACATGATTTTTCTAAGTATTTTTACGCCCATTTGAATCTTCGTCAAATCCTAAGTTTGACCAAGATTTGAACAAGTTTAAAAACATGAAAATGAAAAGGGTGTAAGCCTGGATCCTTGTTTAGGGTTAGGGGGTAGATACAAGATTTTTGTGGTTTGAATATGGCAGACCTTGTTTATCACCTTGATATATGACATAGGAAGACGGTGTGCTTTTGTTTTTCTTTTTTTTTGAATTTTTATGCCCATTTGAATCTTGGTCAAGTCATAGGTTTGACCAAGATTTAAACAGGTTTAAAACATGAAAATGAAAAAGTAAGCCTGGATCCTTCTTAGTCACTCCAAAATGTACCAATTGATAAATGAGTTAACTTGGCTTCATGGAAAAAATAATGTCATGTAAATGATTTAACTTGGCTTTCGTACCCTTGAATCCATAGGAAACTTTGTATAAATGTAGTAGTATAATAATCAACCGAGTTTTTACATCAACAGGTCTGTCACTTACGTGTGGTGCCCATGCGTGAGGTCCCACACTTCAGTGAGCACAAGTCACGTGCAATAGGTACGCAAACTCCCAGCCATTTTCTTTGTCAAGAGAAGACGCATCAGGATGCGTATTGGAAGTATGTGGGTCCTTCTGGATCCTTCGGTTGTCCCTCTCACAAAAAAAAAAAACAAATCTCTCTCATTCTCGGCCTCGCTCGACTCGCTCGCTCGCTCGCTCACTGACAAACCCTGCACAAAAGTCAACATCATCACCCGAAAAAGGGGAGACACCATAATTCTCTCCCTTCTTCTCTCCTTCCGAGTGATCCCTTCTTCCTCCGAGTTTCACTCGACGGGCAAACACACATGTGCTGCATAGTAATAATAAAAAAGTAGAAAAATCGACCTACGAATCTATGATTAAATAGGTTAAACTAGGGTTTTGCCCACTACTACAGATCAAGTTCAGAAATATCCAACTACTAGTTCGATTTTGGGCTACTAATATAAAATTAAAATAAGTTGAACTAGTATTCCTCTAAAAAATCATTTTGGTATGCATTGTTTGATACTTTTCATAGCTATAGTGCATCACAAATTTATGATTTCATGCTTTGCTTTGCCAATTTCGATTTTTTCTAACCACCTTCTCTTTGATTTCAAATTTAGGTCAAACTATCGATGCCTACTATGTGTTCTACTTGAATTGGATGCAGCGTGCGCACATGTTTTGCCATCGTTCTGGGCTTCCACACATCTTTGGGGCATCCAAGTATTTAAGTTACCTTGTTTTTTTGAATTGTAATTCATACCCTTCCTCCCAATTTTTATGCACATTTGAATCTTGGTCAAATCCTAAGTTTGACCAAGATTTGAACAAGTTTAAAACATGAAAATGAAAAGGTAAGCCTGAATCCTTCTTAGTCACTCAAAAATGAGAAGCTTTTGGGAGTTTTTTGAAATTTCCATGTTTGAAACCCAAAACCACTTCTCTTCATGCTTGACTTCATAAGACAGAGTTTAGGGTTAGGGGTAGATACATGATTTGTCTAGTTTGTTGTTTAGACCTTGTTTATCAACTTGAATGCTTACTATATGACATAATAATACTATGTGCTATGGTTTTCATTTTTTTTGACTTTTTCTGAATTTTTATGCCCATTTGATCTTGGTCAAATCCTAGGCTTAACCAATATTTAAACAAGTTTAAAACATGAAAATGAAAAGGTAAGCCTGTATCCTTCTTAGTCACTCCAAAATGAAGCTTTTGGGAAGGATTTTGAAATTTCCATGTTTGAAATCCAAAACGACTTCGATCTCTTCGTGCTTGACTTCATAAGACAAAGTTTAGGGATAGGGGTAGAAACATGATTTTTCTGGTTTGAATATGTCTAGACCTTGTTTACCAACTTGATCGAGTGCTTACTATATGACATAAGAAGGCTATATGCTTTGGTTTTTCATTTTTTTTGAAATTTTATGCCCATTTGAATCTTGATCAAATCCTAGGTACAGTTTGACCAAGATTTGAACAATTTTAAAACATGAAAATAAAAGGTAAGCCCGACCTGGATCCTTTAGTCACTCTAAAATGAAGCTTTTGGGGGGTTCTTGAAATTTCCAAGTTTGAAACCCAAAACCACTTCTCTTCATGCTTGACTACACATAAGACAGAGTTTAGGGTTAGGGGTAGATACATGATTTTTCTTGTTTGAATATATCTAGACCTTGTTTATATCAACTTTAATGCTAACTATATATGACATAAGAAAACTATGTGCTTTGGTTTTTAATTTTTCTGTTTTTTTATTTTGATAGATGCACATTTGAATCTTTGTCAAATCCTAGGTTTGGCCAAGATTTAAACAAGTATAAAACATGAAAATGAAAAGGGGAAGCCTGTATCCTTTCTTAGTCACTCTAAAATGAAGTTTTTGGGATGTTCTTGAAATTTTCATGTTTGAAACCCAAAACCACTTCTCTTCATGCTTGACTTCATAAGATAGAGTTTAGGGGCTAGCTAGGGGATAGATACATGATTTGCCTAGGTTTGAATATGCATGTCCAAACCTAGCTTGTTTATCAACTTGAATGCTTACTATATGACATAAGAAGACTATATGCTTTTGTTTTTCATTTTTCTGATTTTTTTAAAATTTTATGCCCATTTGAATCTTTTGGTCAAATCCTTGGTTTAATTTGACACGGATTTAAACAAGTTTAAAATATGAAAATGAAAAGGTGGTAAGCAGGCATGTATCCTTCTTATATATATTAGTCACTCTAAAATGAAGCTTTTGGGAGGTTTTTGAAATTTCCATGTTTGAAACCCAAAACCACTTCTCTTCATGTTGTTGACTTCATAAGATAGAGTTTAGGGGTTAGGGGTATATATACATGACTTGTCTTGTTTGAATATGTGTCTAGACCTTGTTTATCAACTTTAATGCTTACTATATGACATAAGAACACTATGCGCTTTAATTTGGTTTTTAATTTTTTTAAATTTTGATGCACATTTTGAATCTTGGTCAAATCCTAGGTTTGACCGAGATTTGAACAAGTTTAAAACAAGAAAATAAAAGGTAAGCCCGCCAGACTGGATCCTTTCTTAGTCACTCTATAATGAAGCTTTTAGGGGGGTTGTTGAAAATGTAAGCATGTATCCTTCTTAGTACGTCACACCACAATGAAGCTTTTGGGAGGGTTTTTGAAATGTCCATGTTTGAAACCCAAAACGACTTCTCTTCGTGCTTGACTTCATAATTAAGACAAAGTTTAGGGTTAGGGGTATATAGATACATGATTTTTCTGGTTTGAATATGTCTAGACTTTGTTTATCAACTAGCTTGAGTGCTTACTATATGGCATATATAAGAAGCTAGGCTATGTGCTTTGGTTTTTCATTTTTTTTTGAATTTTTATGCCCATTTGAATCTTGGTCAAATCCTAGGTACGTACGGTTTGACCAAGATTTGAACATGTTTAAAACATGAAAATAAAAGGTAAGCATGGATCCTTCTTAGTCACTCTAAAATGAAGCTTTTGGGAGGTTTTTGAAATTTCCATGTTTGAAACCCAAAACCACTTCTCTTCATGCTTGGCTTCGTAAGATAGAGTTTAGGGTTTGGGGTAGATACGTACATGATTTTTCTAAGTATTTTTACACCCATTTGAATCTTCGTCAAATCCTAAGTTTGACCAAGATTTGAACAAGTTTAAAAACATGAAAATGAAAAGGGTAAGCCTGGATCCTTGTTTACGGTTAGGGGGTAGATACGTACATGATTTTTCTAAGTATTTTTACGCCCATTTGAATCTTCGTCAAATCCTAAGTTTGACCAAGATTTGAACAAGTTTAAAAACATGAAAATGAAAAGGGTGTAAGCCTGGATCCTTGTTTAGGGTTAGGGGGTAGATACAAGATTTTTGTGGTTTGAATATGGCAGACCTTGTTTATCACCTTGATATATGACATAGGAAGACGGTGTGCTTTTGTTTTTCTTTTTTTTTGAATTTTTATGCCCATTTGAATCTTGGTCAAGTCATAGGTTTGACCAAGATTTAAACATGTTTAAAACATGAAAATGAAAAAGTAAGCCTGGATCCTTCTTAGTCACTCCAAAATGTACCAATTGATAAATGAGTTAACTTGGCTTCATGGAAAAAATAATGTCATGTAAATGATTTAACTTGGCTTTCGTACCCTTGAATCCATAGGAAACTTTGTATAAATGTAGTAGTATAATAATCAACCGAGTTTTTACATCAACAGGTCTGTCACTTACGTGTGGTGCCCATGCGTGAGGTCCCACACTTCAGTGAGCACAAGTCACGTGCAATAGGTACGCAAACTCCCAGCCATTTTCTTTGTCAAGAGAAGACGCATCAGGATGCGTATTGGAAGTATGTGGGTCCTTCTGGATCCTTCGGTTGTCCCTCTCACAAAAAAAAACAAATCTCTCTCATTCTCGGCCTCGCTCGACTCGCTCGCTCGCTCGCTCGCTCGCACCTCCTGCTCACTGACAAACCCTGCACAAAAGTCAACATCATCACCCGAAAAAGGGGAGACACCATAATTCTCTCCCTTCTTCTCTCCTTCCGAGTGATCCCTTCTTCCTCCGAGTTTCACTCGACGGGCAAACACACATGTGCTGCATAGTAATAATAAAAAAGTAGAAAAATCGACCTACGAATCTATGATTAAATAGGTTAAACTAGGGTTTTGCCCACTACTACAGATCAAGTTCAGAAATATCCAACTACTAGTTCGATTTTGGGCTACTAATATAAAATTAAAATAAGTTGAACTAGTATTCCTCTAAAAAATCATTTTGGTATGCATTGTTTGATACTTTTCATAGCTATAGTGCATCACAAATTTATGATTTCATGCTTTGCTTTGCCAATTTCGATTTTTTCTAACCACCTTCTCTTTGATTTCAAATTTAGGTCAAACTATCGATGCCTACTATGTGTTCTACTTGAATTGGATGCAGCGTGCGCACATGTTTTGCCATTGTTCTGGGCTTCCACACATCTTTGGGGCATCCAAGTATTTAAGTTACCTTGTTTTTTTGAATTGTAATTCATACCCTTCCTCCCAATTTTTATGCACATTTGAATCTTGGTCAAATCCTAAGTTTGACCAAGATTTGAACAAGTTTAAAACATGAAAATGAAAAGGTAAGCCTGAATCCTTCTTAGTCACTCAAAAATGAGAAGCTTTTGGGAGTTTTTGAAATTTCCATGTTTGAAACCCAAAACCACTTCTCTTCATGCTTGACTTCATAAGACAGAGTTTAGGGTTAGGGGGTAGATACATGATTTGTCTAGTTTGTTGTTTAGACCTTGTTTATCAACTTGAATGCTTACTATATGACATAATAATACTATGTGCTATGGTTTTCATTTTTTTTGACTTTTTCTGAATTTTTATGCCCATTTGATCTTGGTCAAATCCTAGGCTTAACCAATATTTAAACAAGTTTAAAACATGAAAATGAAAAGGTAAGCCTGTATCCTTCTTAGTCACTCCAAAATGAAGCTTTTGGGAAGGATTTTGAAATTTCCATGTTTGAAATCCAAAACGACTTCGATCTCTTCGTGCTTGACTTCATAAGACAAAGTTTAGGGATAGGGGTAGAAACATGATTTTTCTGGTTTGAATATGTCTAGACCTTGTTTACCAACTTGATCGAGTGCTTACTATATGACATAAGAAGGCTATATGCTTTGGTTTTTCATTTTTTTGAAATTTTATGCCCATTTGAATCTTGATCAAATCCTAGGTACAGTTTGACCAAGATTTGAACAATTTTAAAACATGAAAATAAAAGGTAAGCCCGACCTGGATCCTTTAGTCACTCTAAAATGAAGCTTTTGGGGGTTCTTGAAATTTCCAAGTTTGAAACCCAAAACCACTTCTCTTCATGCTTGACTACACATAAGACAGAGTTTAGGGTTAGGGGTAGATACATGATTTTTCTTGTTTGAATATATCTAGACCTTGTTTATATCAACTTTAATGCTAACTATATATGACATAAGAAAACTATGTGCTTTGGTTTTTAATTTTTCTGTTTTTTTTATTTTGATAGATGCACATTTGAATCTTTGTCAAATCCTAGGTTTGGCCAAGATTTAAACAAGTATAAAACATGAAAATGAAAAGGGGAAGCCTGTATCCTTTCTTAGTCACTCTAAAATGAAGTTTTTGGGATGTTCTTGAAATTTTCATGTTTGAAACCCAAAACCACTTCTCTTCATGCTTGACTTCATAAGATAGAGTTTAGGGGCTAGCTAGGGGATAGATACATGATTTGCCTAGGTTTGAATATGCATGTCCAAACCTAGCTTGTTTATCAACTTGAATGCTTACTATATGACATAAGAAGACTATATGCTTTTGTTTTTCATTTTTCTGATTTTTTTAAAATTTTATGCCCATTTGAATCTTTTGGTCAAATCCTTGGTTTAATTTGACACGGATTTAAACAAGTTTAAAATATGAAAATGAAAAGGTGGTAAGCAGGCATGTATCCTTCTTATATATATTAGTCACTCTAAAATGAAGCTTTTGGGAGGTTTTTGAAATTTCCATGTTTGAAACCCAAAACCACTTCTCTTCATGTTGTTGACTTCATAAGATAGAGTTTAGGGGTTAGGGGTATATATACATGACTTGTCTTGTTTGAATATGTGTCTAGACCTTGTTTATCAACTTTAATGCTTACTATATGACATAAGAACACTATGCGCTTTAATTTGGTTTTTAATTTTTTTAAATTTTGATGCACATTTTGAATCTTGGTCAAATCCTAGGTTTGACCGAGATTTGAACAAGTTTAAAACAAGAAAATAAAAGGTAAGCCCGCCAGACTGGATCCTTTCTTAGTCACTCTATAATGAAGCTTTTAGGGGGGTTGTTGAAAATGTAAGCATGTATCCTTCTTAGTACGTCACACCACAATGAAGCTTTTGGGAGGGTTTTTGAAATGTCCATGTTTGAAACCCAAAACGACTTCTCTTCGTGCTTGACTTCATAATTAAGACAAAGTTTAGGGTTAGGGGTATATAGATACATGATTTTTCTGGTTTGAATATGTCTAGACTTTGTTTATCAACTAGCTTGAGTGCTTACTATATGGCATATATAAGAAGCTAGGCTATGTGCTTTGGTTTTTCATTTTTTTTTGAATTTTTATGCCCATTTGAATCTTGGTCAAATCCTAGGTACGTACGGTTTGACCAAGATTTGAACATGTTTAAAACATGAAAATAAAAGGTAAGCATGGATCCTTCTTAGTCACTCTAAAATGAAGCTTTTGGGAGGTTTTTGAAATTTCCATGTTTGAAACCCAAAACCACTTCTCTTCATGCTTGGCTTCGTAAGATAGAGTTTAGGGTTTGGGGTAGATACGTACATGATTTTTCTAAGTATTTTTACACCCATTTGAATCTTCGTCAAATCCTAAGTTTGACCAAGATTTGAACAAGTTTAAAAACATGAAAATGAAAAGGGTAAGCCTGGATCCTTGTTTACGGTTAGGGGGTAGATACGTACATGATTTTTCTAAGTATTTTTACGCCCATTTGAATCTTCGTCAAATCCTAAGTTTGACCAAGATTTGAACAAGTTTAAAAACATGAAAATGAAAAGGGTAAGCCTGGATCCTTGTTTAGGGTTAGGGGGTAGATACAAGATTTTTGTGGTTTGAATATGGCAGACCTTGTTTATCACCTTGATATATGACATAGGAAGACGGTGTGCTTTTGTTTTTCTTTTTTTTGAATTTTTATGCCCATTTGAATCTTGGTCAAGTCATAGGTTTGACCAAGATTTAAACAGGTTTAAAACATGAAAATGAAAAAGTAAGCCTGGATCCTTCTTAGTCACTCCAAAATGTACCAATTGATAAATGAGTTAACTTGGCTTCATGGAAAAAATAATGTCATGTAAATGATTTAACTTGGCTTTCGTACCCTTGAATCCATAGGAAACTTTGTATAAATGTAGTAGTATAATAATCAACCGAGTTTTTACATCAACAGGTCTGTCACTTACGTGTGGTGCCCATGCGTGAGGTCCCACACTTCAGTGAGCACAAGTCACGTGCAATAGGTACGCAAACTCCCAGCCATTTTCTTTGTCAAGAGAAGACGCATCAGGATGCGTATTGGAAGTATGTGGGTCCTTCTGGATCCTTCGGTTGTCCCTCTCACAAAAAAAAACAAATCTCTCTCATTCTCGGCCTCGCTCGACTCGCTCGCTCGCTCGCTCGCTCGCACCTCCTGCTCACTGACAAACCCTGCACAAAAGTCAACATCATCACCCGAAAAAGGGGAGACACCATAATTCTCTCCCTTCTTCTCTCCTTCCGAGTGATCCCTTCTTCCTCCGAGTTTCACTCGACGGGCAAACACACATGTGCTGCATAGTAATAATAAAAAAGTAGAAAAATCGACCTACGAATCTATGATTAAATAGGTTAAACTAGGGTTTTGCCCACTACTACAGATCAAGTTCAGAAATATCCAACTACTAGTTCGATTTTGGGCTACTAATATAAAATTAAAATAAGTTGAACTAGTATTCCTCTAAAAAATCATTTTGGTATGCATTGTTTGATACTTTTCATAGCTATAGTGCATCACAAATTTATGATTTCATGCTTTGCTTTGCCAATTTCGATTTTTTCTAACCACCTTCTCTTTGATTTCAAATTTAGGTCAAACTATCGATGCCTACTATGTGTTCTACTTGAATTGGATGCAGCGTGCGCACATGTTTTGCCATCGTTCTGGGCTTCCACACATCTTTGGGGCATCCAAGTATTTAAGTTACCTTGTTTTTTTGAATTGTAATTCATACCCTTCCTCCCAATTTTTATGCACATTTGAATCTTGGTCAAATCCTAAGTTTGACCAAGATTTGAACAAGTTTAAAACATGAAAATGAAAAGGTAAGCCTGAATCCTTCTTAGTCACTCAAAAATGAGAAGCTTTTGGGAGTTTTTTGAAATTTCCATGTTTGAAACCCAAAACCACTTCTCTTCATGCTTGACTTCATAAGACAGAGTTTAGGGTTAGGGGGTAGATACATGATTTGTCTAGTTTGTTGTTTAGACCTTGTTTATCAACTTGAATGCTTACTATATGACATAATAATACTATGTGCTTTGGTTTTCATTTTTTTTGACTTTTTCTGAATTTTTATGCCCATTTGATCTTGGTCAAATCCTAGGCTTAACCAATATTTAAACAAGTTTAAAACATGAAAATGAAAAGGTAAGCCTGTATCCTTCTTAGTCACTCCAAAATGAAGCTTTTGGGAAGGATTTTGAAATTTCCATGTTTGAAATCCAAAACGACTTCTCTCTTCGTGCTTGACTTCATAAGACAAAGTTTAGGGCTAGGGGTAGAAACATGATTTTTCTGGTTTGAATATGTCTAGACCTTGTTTACCAACTTGATCGAGTGCTTACTATATGACATAAGAAGGCTATATGCTTTGGTTTTTCATTTTTTTGAAATTTTATGCCCATTTGAATCTTGATCAAATCCTAGGTACAGTTTGACCAAGATTTGAACAATTTTAAAACATGAAAATAAAAGGTAAGCCCGACCTGGATCCTTTAGTCACTCTAAAATGAAGCTTTTGGGGGTTCTTGAAATTTCCAAGTTTGAAACCCAAAACCACTTCTCTTCATGCTTGACTACACATAAGACAGAGTTTAGGGTTAGGGGTAGATACATGATTTTTCTTGTTTGAATATATCTAGACCTTGTTTATATCAACTTTAATGCTAACTATATATGACATAAGAAAACTATGTGCTTTGGTTTTTAATTTTTCTGATTTTTTTATTTTGATAGATGCACATTTGAATCTTTGTCAAATCCTAGGTTTGGCCAAGATTTAAACAAGTATAAAACATGAAAATGAAAAGGGGAAGCCTGTATCCTTTCTTAGTCACTCTAAAATGAAGTTTTTGGGATGTTCTTGAAATTTTCATGTTTGAAACCCAAAACCACTTCTCTTCATGCTTGACTTCATAAGATAGAGTTTAGGGGCTAGCTAGGGGATAGATACATGATTTGCCTAGGTTTGAATATGCATGTCCAAACCTTGTTTATCAACTTGAATGCTTACTATATGACATAAGAAGACTATATGCTTTTGTTTTTCATTTTTCTGATTTTTTTAAAATTTTATGCCCATTTGAATCTTTTGGTCAAATCCTTGGTTTAATTTGACACGGATTTAAACAAGTTTAAAATATGAAAATGAAAAGGTGGTAAGCAGGCATGTATCCTTCTTATATATATTAGTCACTCTAAAATGAAGCTTTTGGGAGGTTTTTGAAATTTCCATGTTTGAAACCCAAAACCACTTCTCTTCATGTTGTTGACTTCATAAGATAGAGTTTAGGGGTTAGGGGTATATATACATGACTTGTCTTGTTTGAATATGTGTCTAGACCTTGTTTATCAACTTTAATGCTTACTATATGACATAAGAACACTATGCGCTTTAATTTGGTTTTTAATTTTTTTAAATTTTGATGCACATTTTGAATCTTGGTCAAATCCTAGGTTTGACCGAGATTTGAACAAGTTTAAAACAAGAAAATAAAAGGTAAGCCCGCCAGACTGGATCCTTTCTTAGTCACTCTATAATGAAGCTTTTAGGGGGGTTGTTGAAAATGTAAGCATGTATCCTTCTTAGTACGTCACACCACAATGAAGCTTTTGGGAGGGTTTTTGAAATGTCCATGTTTGAAACCCAAAACGACTTCTCTTCGTGCTTGACTTCATAATTAAGACAAAGTTTAGGGTTAGGGGTATATAGATACATGATTTTTCTGGTTTGAATATGTCTAGACTTTGTTTATCAACTAGCTTGAGTGCTTACTATATGGCATATATAAGAAGCTAGGCTATGTGCTTTGGTTTTTCATTTTTTTTGAATTTTTATGCCCATTTGAATCTTGGTCAAATCCTAGGTACGTACGGTTTGACCAAGATTTGAACATGTTTAAAACATGAAAATAAAAGGTAAGCATGGATCCTTCTTAGTCACTCTAAAATGAAGCTTTTGGGAGGTTTTTGAAATTTCCATGTTTGAAACCCAAAACCACTTCTCTTCATGCTTGGCTTCGTAAGATAGAGTTTAGGGTTTGGGGTAGATACGTACATGATTTTTCTAAGTATTTTTACGCCCATTTGAATCTTAAGTTTGACCCAAATCCTGGAGTTTAGTTTAGATACCTAAGTATGTGAAATCCTAAGTTTGACCAAGATTTGAACAAGTTTAAAAACATGAAAATGAAAAGGGTAAGCCTGGATCCTTGTTTAGGGTTAGGGGGTAGATACATGATTTTTGTGGTTTGAATATGGCAGACCTTGTTTATCACCTTGATATATGACATAGGAAGACGGTGTGCTTTTGTTTTTCTTTTTTTTGAATTTTTATGCCCATTTGAATCTTGGTCAAGTCATAGGTTTGACCAAGATTTAAACAGGTTTAAAACATGAAAATGAAAAAGTAAGCCTGGATCCTTCTTAGTCACTCCAAAATGTACCAATTGATAAATGAGTTAACTTGGCTTCATGGAAAAAATAATGTCATGTAAATGATTTAACTTGGCTTTCGTACCCTTGAATCCATAGGAAACTTTGTATAAATGTAGTAGTATAATAATCAACCGAGTTTTTACATCAACAGGTCTGTCACTTACGTGTGGTGCCCATGCGTGAGGTCCCACACTTCAGTGAGCACAAGTCACGTGCAATAGGTACGCAAACTCCCAGCCATTTTCTTTGTCAAGAGAAGACGCATCAGGATGCGTATTGGAAGTATGTGGGTCCTTCTGGATCCTTCGGTTGTCCCTCTCACAAAAAAAAAACAAATCTCTCTCATTCTCGGCCTCGCTCGACTCGCTCGCTCGCACCTCCTGCTCACTGACAAACCCTGCACAAAAGTCAACATCATCACCCGAAAAAGGGGAGACACCATAATTCTCTCCCTTCTTCTCTCCTTCCGAGTGATCCCTCTTCCTCCGAGTTTCACTCGACGGGCAAACACACATGTGCTGCATAGTAATAATAAAAAAGTAGAAAAATCGACCTACGAATCTATGATTAAATAGGTTAAACTAGGGTTTTGCCCACTACTACAGATCAAGTTCAGAAATATCCAACTACTAGTTCGATTTTGGGCTACTAATATAAAATTAAAATAAGTTGAACTAGTATTCCTCTAAAAAATCATTTTGGTATGCATTGTTTGATACTTTTCATAGCTATAGTGCATCACAAATTTATGATTTCATGCTTTGCTTTGCCAATTTCGATTTTTTCTAACCACCTTCTCTTTGATTTCAAATTTAGGTCAAACTATCGATGCCTACTATGTGTTCTACTTGAATTGGATGCAGCGTGCGCACATGTTTTGCCATTGTTCTGGGCTTCCACACATCTTTGGGGCATCCAAGTATTTAAGTTACCTTGTTTTTTTGAATTGTAATTCATACCCTTCCTCCCAATTTTTATGCACATTTGAATCTTGGTCAAATCCTAAGTTTGACCAAGATTTGAACAAGTTTAAAACATGAAAATGAAAAGGTAAGCCTGAATCCTTCTTAGTCACTCAAAAATGAGAAGCTTTTGGGAGTTTTTTGAAATTTCCATGTTTGAAACCCAAAACCACTTCTCTTCATGCTTGACTTCATAAGACAGAGTTTAGGGTTAGGGGGTAGATACATGATTTGTCTAGTTTGTTGTTTAGACCTTGTTTATCAACTTGAATGCTTACTATATGACATAATAATACTATGTGCTTTGGTTTTCATTTTTTTTGACTTTTTCTGAATTTTTATGCCCATTTGATCTTGGTCAAATCCTAGGCTTAACCAATATTTAAACAAGTTTAAAACATGAAAATGAAAAGGTAAGCCTGTATCCTTCTTAGTCACTCCAAAATGAAGCTTTTGGGAAGGTTTTTGAAATTTCCATGTTTGAAATCCAAAACGACTTCTCTTTCGTGCTTGACTTCATAAGACAAAGTTTAGGGCTAGGGGTAGAAACATGATTTTTCTGGTTTGAATATGTCTAGACCTTGTTTACCAACTTGAGTGCTTACTATATGACATAAGAAGGCTATATGCTTTGGTTTTTCATTTTTTTTGAAATTTTATGCCCATTTGAATCTTGATCAAATCCTAGGTACAGTTTGACCAAGATTTGAACAATTTTAAAACATGAAAATAAAAGGTAAGCCCGACCTGGATCCTTTAGTCACTCTAAAATGAAGCTTTTGGGGGTTCTTGAAATTTCCAAGTTTGAAACCCAAAACCACTTCTCTTCATGCTTGACTACATAAGATAGAGTTTAGGGTTAGGGGTAGATACATGATTTTTCTTGTTTGAATATATCTAGACCTTGTTTATATCAACTTTAATGCTAACTATATATGACATAAGAAAACTATGTGCTTTGGTTTTTAATTTTTCTGATTTTTTTATTTTGATAGATGCACATTTGAATCTTTGTCAAATCCTAGGTTTGACCAAGATTTAAACAAGTATAAAACATGAAAATGAAAAGGGGAAGCCTGTATCCTTTCTTAGTCACTCTAAAATGAAGTTTTTGGGATGTTCTTGAAATTTTCATGTTTGAAACCCAAAACCACTTCTCTTCATGCTTGACTTCATAAGATAGAGTTTAGGGGCTAGCTAGGGGATAGATACATGATTTGCCTAGGTTTGAATATGCATGTCCAAACCTTGTTTATCAACTTGAATGCTTACTATATGACATAAGAAGACTATATGCTTTTGTTTTTCATTTTTCTGATTTTTTTTAAAATTTTATGCCCATTTGAATCTTTTGGTCAAATCCTTGGTTTAATTTGACACGGATTTAAACAAGTTTAAAATATGAAAATGAAAAGGTGGTAAGCAGGCATGTATCCTTCTTATATATATTAGTCACTCTAAAATGAAGCTTTTGGGAGGTTTTTGAAATTTCCATGTTTGAAACCCAAAACCACTTCTCTTCATGTTGTTGACTTCATAAGATAGAGTTTAGGGGTTAGGGGTATAGATACATGATTTGTCTTGTTTGAATATGTGTCTAGACCTTGTTTATCAACTTTAATGCTTACTATATGACATAAGAACACTATGCGCTTTAATTTGGTTTTTAATTTTTTTAAATTTTGATGCACATTTTGAATCTTGGTCAAATCCTAGGTTTGACCGAGATTTGAACAAGTTTAAAACAAGAAAATAAAAGGTAAGCCCGCCAGACTGGATCCTTTCTTAGTCACTCTATAATGAAGCTTTTAGGGGGGTTGTTGAAAATGTAAGCATGTATCCTTCTTAGTACGTCACACCACAATGAAGCTTTTGGGAGGGTTTTTGAAATGTCCATGTTTGAAACCCAAAACGACTTCTCTTCGTGGAATCTTCGGTTTGACTTTGTTTTGACATTTGTCATTCAGACCTTGTTTATCACCTTGATATATGACATTGTGAATTTTTATGCCCATTTGAATCTTGGTCAAGTCATAGGTTTGACCAAGATTGTTTAAAACATGAAAATGAAAAAGTAAGCCTGGATCCTTCTTAGTCACTCCAAAATGTAGATAAATGAGTTAACTTGGCTTCATCACTACCCTTGAATCCATAGGAAACTTTGGTAGTAGTATAATAATCTTTTTATGCCCATTTGAATCTAGATCAAATCCTAGATACTGTTTTGGGTGATTTGTCATTCAAAAATTTGGTATCATTCGGATCGGAGGAAGTATAGTTGGAGATGAATGGCCCACCAAGTCTCTGCCTTGAAGTTTGCTCTTTGACTAGTATTACTACTCGCGAGGTGCCGAGGAGACGGGGAGGCCAAATTTAAGAACTAACCTTTGCTCTTGCCGTCTTCCTCAGTTCACCACTTTGTTTACCTCTTGGAATACTACTTCGCCACCATGACCGGGAGCAAGTCTCGCCACAGAAGGGCTCGTGCGGCTGCGGCGAAGCTGAGGGAATCCCAGCAATGGCGTCCCTGTGCTGCTGTCGAGGTGCCTTCTGCGCAAGAGTCTTCAAGGGCGTCGCAGCCCGCGACTGCTACCTTCAGGCGATCCTCCGTTCTTGCGCATCTTTCTATGTCTTTCACAACTTATCATCCCCTCCTTTTCTTACCTTCTCTCAATCGTATATTCAGGTCGGGCGGCCTTAGTTTTCCCGCAGCCCTCCTGCCTGCGGAAACATCTTCCACGGAGCCAAGTTCTCAAAGCAGCGAGGTATAGACATTCGTGCAAATTGGGATTCCCATTTTCTCTTTCTTGGTACTTCTCTGGGTACACTTCTGATTTTGTGCTCCATCCCCATCTGATAGAAGCCCCGCTACGAGATCGGTCCCATTTTAGAAATGGTTATGGGCGATTTCTGCGTCGAGACGGCGGACAGAAGCGCCCTCGCCGATGAGTGCATGAGACTTTATTCTGAGCTCGCCACTGAGAAGATCCGGATTCGCATTCTCGACGATATCGCCATGAAATCGTTCACTGCGAGTAATGAGATCCAGCGGCGGAGCCTCGGCCAGGCGGAGACCATGGACAAACTCGCCGGACTGATCCTGAACCTCACGGTTAGGACGGACAAACTAGAGGCCGAGCTGTCACAGGAGAAGGCTCTCAACTCCGAGCTGAAGCGTCAAGCAGGCTCAAGGTAGATCTTGACCAGGTCACTGTGTACCACTAGCTGCAATCCTTGATGACTGTTGTGTCACCTGGCTTCCGAGTTTCTGAAGGTTAATTTTCGAAATTTTGTTCGTAAAATTGGCCTGTGGAAATGTAAACTAACTAGTACTCTTACTTTATTATATTAGTACTTGTGTCAATGTAGTAGTTGTGTCTGAGTCGAGTCAATGTTGAGTCGTTCTCGTTGAGTCACCTAGTCTTCTATTATATACTAAAAGCAAAATAAGATGTTTTAATTTTAAATAGAGACACAAGGTTAATCCACATCATCTTAATTATTATTAATCGTTGGATCTGTAATTTGTGACTAGGATTTACTAATAGATGAATATAACGTAAACGTACACATGTGTAACACGAACTCAAACTTGACACGATCTATTTTTTTTTATTTGGTGCGGGAAAGTCTAAGGTTGCACGTAAAAGTGTAGTTTTGGGAAAAACATGGAAACAGAGTCTGTTGCCCATACGAGTTAAACGTACACATGTGTAACACGAACTCAAACTTGACACGATCTATTTTTTTTATTTGGCGCGGGAAAGTCTAAGGTTGCACGTAAAAGTGTAGTTTGGGGAAAAACATGGAAACAGAGTCTGTTGCCCATACGAGTTTAACATATGTTGTTTTCTTTCTTTGACCGTAAGAATCCTATCAGATTCTGTCAAAAAGAAAAGAATCCTATCAGATCACGTTTAAATGGGATCTAGATTGAGCCATATATTTACGTGCATGTGACCTATCCCGTCACGTTTAGACCAGTTTTTTTGAAAGTTTAGATGAGTTATCTGTGTATTATCCTAGCGTCGGACTGTGTCGTGTGCATACATATTCTGAACCACACGTGCATGACAAGGTTTTTAAACTAGGACGTGTAATATTTTAAAATTAGAATTCATTTTTTTAGTAACCACATGAGCTGAGCGAGAGTGCCGGCGAGGAGGACGTGTTATGCGTCGAGCTACTACGGTCGTCCTGCCGTCGAGCCGGGTAGCCTGGAAGATGAGGATGTACGCTAAATAGTGTGAAGTGGTTTATACTACATGAATTGAGTGTACTTAAACAAATCGAAAGAAAAAAGGTTACCCTCACTCTCGAGAAGGATATAGCAGATTTTTAAAATTGGGACGTTTCTTTACACCTACACTAAATAGTGTATAGATTCATCAAAATTTAAAAAGAATTGCGACATCTTTTTCTGAACAAGGTAGTACAAAGTAGAGCACATGTATGTACTCCCTCCGTTTGTTAATGTATGACATTTAAACAAGCTAGATTGGCTAGCTAAAACGTCTAATATTTATAAACAGAGGAAGTATGATATAAAAAAATATTATCTAAAAATATTGAGCACGCATCTTGCTCCACAATTATCTTGCTCGATAGTTAGATACGAAGTTTTTCCCCAAACTTCATTTGTAGGTAATACGGTTGGTCATTGCCATAATCATATACACTCATGGTAACCACATGCTATCCTGTGTTCGTCACACACAAACATTCCATCTGGTCTATCCCAAATCATTCTAAATCAGTTATTATGAGAGAAGGGTGTAATTGGTTCTGAAGAGTGAATAAGTTCCAATTAGACCAATTATTTTCGATAGAGTGCTGTGTTTCGAAGAAACATGTTAGAAAAATCTCTATAGATGATTATAAATACATTATTATATGATTTTGGATTTAAAGCTCACCGCCATGTTTAGCTACGTTTATTTATGAAAATTTTACAAAGTGTAATATCTAGATAGTCATGTCCCACTTCTAAGTCGGCTACACAAGTTTATGGTTATACTAATTGGGACTCCGGGTCAGAGGGTACGACGCGGTAAATAAAAAACAATTATATCCGGGTGAGAGTACTATTTTGCGTGGATTTAAGTGGTTTTATCAAAATTTCCACAGGCGTATGGATATAGAATCAGGACAAGATTGCTCCATTGTACCTTAAGTGTTAGTTTTAGAAAGATCATGTCAACAATATTGGAGTTCTTATTTGGAATCAAACTCATAGGCACATAAGTAATCCACTAGCATAGTTGGATTAAATAGAAGAGAGAGTAAGGACAATATGTATATGGAGGTAGTTCGTCGGTCTATTATTAGAGAGAATAATGATGTAAGTGTAAGAGTAGCAATAACAATAGGTTGTTTTGTCACGATAAAAATCCACTAATGCAAGGCTACACCTTCAATATTTAGTCATCAAACCAGTGGAATTTTAAATACCAAAAACTCAAATATAAATTGTAGAATATGTGACATGGTATTCTTGGAAATGTCATAGTAACTATTCATGGTAAATCAAAATTGCGAGGGCCATCTTGCTAGTATCTATAATATCTAAATAGGAACAAGAAATCCAAAATTTTCAAATTCTGGCAAAAATTAGAACTTCTCAGGAAAATCTATTTTTTTATAGGAAATCAAAAACACTGAAACGAGTATACTATTTTAATTTGAGCCATTTATGTGCAGATTTGCATAAAAAGACTGACATTTTCCCTAAACTTTGTATATTGTGAAGTCAAGCATGGAGAGAAGTGGTTTTGGGTTTCAAACATCCTTTTCATTTTCTTGTCTTAAACTTGTTTAAATCTTGATCAAACCTAAGATTTGACCAAAAGATTCAAACATGCATAAATTCAAAAAAATCAGAAAAATGAAAAAACAAAAGCATATAGTCTTCTTATGTCATATAGTAAGCATTCAAGTTGATAAACAAGGTCTAGACATATTCAAACCAGAAAAATCATGTATATATCTACCCCTAACCCTAAACTCTGTCTTATGAAGAGAAGTGGTTTTGGGTTTCAAACATGGAAATTTGAAGAACCTCCCAAAAGCTTCATTTTAGATTGTGACTAAGAAGGATCCAGGCTTACCTTTTCACTTTCATGTTCTAAACTTGTTTAAATCCTAGTCAAACCTAGGATTTCACAAAGATTCAAATATATGGGTATAAAATACAAAAAAATAGAAAAATGAAAAACGAAAGCACATAGTCTTCTTATGTCATATAGTAAGCATTAAAGTTGATAAACAAGGTCTAGACATATTCAAACTAGACAAATCATGTATCTCCCCCTAACCCCTAAACTTTGTATTATGAAGTCAAGCATGAAGAGAAGTGGTTTTGGGTTTCAAACATGGAAATTTCAAAAACCTCTTAAAAATTCATTTTAGAGTGACTAAGAAGGATGCAAGCTTCCCTTTTCACTTGCATGTCTTAAACTTGTTTAAATCTGGGTCAAACCTAAGATTTGACCAAAAGATTCAAACGGGCATAAAATTCAAAAAAAATCAGAAAAATGAAAAACAAAAGCATATAGTCTTCTTGTGTCATATAGTAAGCATTCAAGTTGATAAACAAGGTCTAGACATATTCAAACCAGAAAATCATGTATATATCTACCCCTAACCCTAAACTCTGTATTATGAAGTCAATCATGAAGAGAAGTGGTTTTGGGTTTCAAACATGGATATTTCAAGAACCTCCCAAAAGCTTCATTTTAGAGTGTGACTAAGAAGGATCCAGGCTTACCTTTTTCATTTTCATGTACTAAACTTGTTTAAATCCTGGTCAAACCTAGGATTTCACAAAGATTCAAATATATGTGTATAAAATATAAAAAATAGAAAAATGAAAACCAAAGCACATAGTCTACTTATGTCACATAGTAAGCATTCAAGTTGATAAACAAGGTCTAGACATATTCAAACCAGAAAAATCATGTATATATCTACCCCTAACCCTAAACTCCGTCTTATGAAGTTAATCATGAAGAGAAGTGGTTTTGGGTTTCAAACATTGGAATTCCAAGAACCTCCCAAAAGCTTCATTTTAGAGTGTGACTAAGAAGGATCCAAGCTTACCTTTTCATTTTCATGTTCTAAACTTGTTTAAATCCTGGTCAAAACTAGGATTTCACAAAGATTCAAATATATGGGTATAAAATTCAAAAAAATAGAAAAATGAAAAACCAAAGCACATAGTCTTCTTATGTCATATAGTAAGCATTAAAGTTGATAAACAAGGTCTAGACATATTCAACCTAGACAAATCATGTATCTACCCCCTAACCCCTAAACTCTGTCTTATGAAGTCCAACATGAAGAGAAGTGGTTTTGGGTTTCAAACATGGAAATTTCAAAAACCTCTTACAAAATTCAGTTTAGAGTGACTAATTAAGAAGGATGCATTCTCCCCTTTTCATTTTCATGTCTTAAACTTGTTTAAATCTTGGTCAAACCTAAGATTTGACCAAAAGATTCAAACGGGCATAAAAAAATCAGAAAAATGAAAACCAAAGCACATAATTTTCTTATGTCATATAGTAAGCATTCAAGTTGATAAACAAGGTCTAGACATATTCAAACCAGAAAATCATGTATATATCTACCCCTAACCCTAAACTCTGTCTTATGAAGTCAATCATGAAGAGAAGTGGTTTTGGGTTTCAAACATGGAAATTTCAAGAACCTCCCAAAAGCTTCATTTTAGAGTGACTAAGAAGGATCCAGGCCTACCTTTTCATTTTCATGTTTTAAACTTGTTTAAATCCTGGTCAAACCTAGGATTTGACAAAGATTCGAATATATGGGCAAAAAATTCAAAAAAAATAGAAAAATGAAAAACCAAAGCACATAGTCTCCTTGTGTCATATAGTAAGCATTAAAGTTGACAAAAAAGGTCTAGATATATGCAAACTAGACAAATCATGTATCTACCCCCTAACCCCTAAACTCTGTCTTATGAAGTCAAGCATGAAGAGAAGTCGTTTTGGGTTTCAAACATGGAATTTTCAAGAACATCCCAAAAGCTTCATTTTAGAGTGACTAAGAAGGATCCATGATTACCTTTTCATTTTCATGTTTTAAACTTGTTTAATCTTGGTCAAACCTAGGATTTGACCAAGATTCAAATGGGCACAAAATTTAAAAAATCAGAAAAATGAAAAACCAAAGTACATAGTCTTCTTATGTCATGTAGTAAGCATTCAAGTTGATAAAATGGTTCATGCCGGCGTCTTAGCTGCTAAAAAAAATTATACACCAATTGATTTGACGAATTGATGATTTACTCTAGTCTGCTTCTAGACCATGCAGCTAGCGAGTATTCATATGTACTGCATGGAGCCCCCAACTTTTGACTTCCCGTGTCGGAAAAGGCCTGTCTAATAATGTGGGGCAGTGAGGTATCCCGAAGTATCTAGAGGGTTCCAGTGTTTCAGGCTTTCAGCATCGCCAGTCCAAGGGAAGGATGGGTGACGAATCCGTGCATTCACAGCCGTTTAGATCTGAAGAGTCCTTGTATGATGAGCGGTAGATAGCACCTCTAAGCTGCAAATCAACAGCTTCAATTACTTCAAATGAGCATTGGCCGGAACGCTGACAGAGTGAAAAAATTCAATTTCAAAAACTCATGTATAGAATAGAAAAAAATAAAAAACATGTAGATAGAATAGAGGTATAGATAGATTAGCCCAAAAAAGAAGAGGACGGGGAAATTTCGAACGCTCGCCTTTAACTCAGCACAGCAGACACCTCCCTCGCGCTCCTAAACTTTCGAACGCGCGCCCAATATTTCGAACGCTCGCCTTTAACTCAGCACCCAGCCCACCTTGTTCTTCTCTAGACACCTCCTTCGGCGCCCTGTTCTTCTCTAGACACACCCTCGGTGAACCAGGCCGCGCACCAAAACTTCCCCACGCTGTCTATCAGCCGCGTCAGCCGGCGACTGCTGGTGGCGCCGTTCTTCTCCAGCCGCACCGGCAGGCGCGGTCAGCTGGTAGATCCTCACGGTATGCATGCTATCTTCAGGCCTGGGCAAGTACGATTCATTATAGCTCAATCGAAGTCAGTCGCCGTCGCCCAGCCCTTATAAGTTCGTTAGTTCGTTCGAATCGATCGGTTGATATTGTTTTCCTCTCGATGTGTTTGTTTGACATTGTTTTCCGCTTTACCTATTTGCTCGAATTCGTTCGTACTGTACACTGTACTGCTCACCATTGCCCAATGTTTGTAGTCGTCGCTTGGTGCCAGTCCTCTATGGACCTGTTTGTAATCTTATTACTTCTGGGTTCTTTGCACTGCTAATACATCGGTGGATTTACGGCCAAAAAGAAGAAAGAATTTGTTGGTATTATATTGCTTTCGATTGATCTGTTCGCCCCCAAGCTTTTACAGAAGCCGCAAGAGATTCAAGGATGAAATGGCTCTCCTTGTTTGCAGTGGCGGATCTACAGGGTATGCCGTATATGCCACGGCATACCCTGCGTCCAAGCCGTGCAAGATCTTTGATAGTTTAATGAGCTGAGCAATTAATCAAGATGAGTGATGTATATGTATACATGCGGTGCTAATACATGTGGCGTGCAGCCATGCGAACACTGAGCTAGTGCATGTAACCGATTGATTAGACATCCGATTGATTAATGCATTGGCTTTAGCCAACAGTCTACTTGCATGTTTTTCAAGATGTGCGATTTTGTCTCGCGTGTAAGCCTACAAGGCCAGCTATGGCCATGCACCATGACCTGATTAGATATCATGATTAATCAAAGGAAATATCTTGCTACTGTATATACGATTAATCAACTGATAATTAATCTTTGGTAGTCAAGTATATGATTAATTATATATATTTAGTGAGAATTCAGTTCAAAATTAGAGCACCCCGTCAACGGTGCATTTTTCAACAATTTACATTTTGATTATATGCAAAATCTGTTTTATTTAATCATTTTGACATACTCCCTTCAATCCAAATTAATTGACTCAACTTTGTCTAGATACTGATGTATCTTAGACAAGTTTGTTGAGTAGATACATTTATATCTAGACAAATTTGAGTTAATTAGTATGAATCCGAGAAAGTATTTTATTTAATTATTTTTATTAGGACAAAAGAAATTCAATAGAAACTCCAAAATTTTGTTGTGTCATACCCTTTCCTAAAATCCTAGGTCCGCCACTGCTTGTTTGTAAGGCAAAGAGGAAATCATATCATGGCTTATCATCATGGGTATAACCTTTTTAGCTAGATTTTGCTGTTTGGGATCTATGATCCTTTTAGTTGCTGCTCTCCAGTAACATTTTCCCTCTTTTTTATTACAGTGAAAAATACACAGCGAGGAAACCACTGTCCAGCCTAAAAAAATAGACCTCAGTTGGTTTGCTGAAATCGGCTCAAATAACGTGGCATTTAGTTATATAGTTTTATATTCGACCTGTTTGCTCAGATATGTTGGTTTACGTTCATACGCAACCTGTTGGGCAAGTATGGACACAGCTTCAGTGACTTTCAGGTCAAAATTCCAGCGGTTGAGTGATTTTTGGTTGGATCCATTCCTGTGCGTTCGATCGGCTTTTGATGGCTGTTATTGAGACAAAGTCATGGCTGGACTTTTGACGCAGCTCCAGTGACGTTCAGCTAGGTCAAAAGCCCAGCGTTGACTTTGGTTCAATATCAGCCATCCAAAGCCAATCGAACACACATGAATGTATCCAACCAAAAATCACTCTACAATAAGTCGTTTCCAGACAAAAACAATGTTTATTCCCAAACTATTTTTTTTGAATCCGACCAATCTTTCCCGGAATGCAGAAGAAATATATAAGATTTACTGGAATGTTGTTCTTTTTACTGGACAGTTTGAATTTTAAGTTTAAAGTTGGTTGTAAAACATAAAATGAGGTTTATTGATAAACAATATGGCTGAATCTGATGAAACTCCCCCAGAATGCATAACCCGACATATAAGATTTACTGGATTTTTGTTTCAAAAACTTCTAGGCAGTACGAATTTTAAGTTTAAAATTTTCTCGTGAAACTTAAAATGGGTAAATTTTGGATCCATTCTCGTGCGTTCGATTGGCTTTTGATGGCTGTTATTGAAACAAGTGTTAATTGGTTCTATGCCACTCCTCAATTCACAAGTTGTGTTTATGCCATTACAAAAACTGAAGTTGTGTTTATGCCACTCTCAATTCTCAATATCCCCTTCTATATATGCCATTTTCAATACTCCACTATAATAAATATAGCATATCTATGATAGTACTCTATGATACCACCCACTATGCACCCATGTTCCAAACACCACTCCCGCTGACTGTACCTTATTGTATCGAGCGATAAGCTTGATGAGCAACCCAAACAAACAAACAAAAAGACTGTACCTTATTGTACTTGCTCTTACCCGTATCTTCTCTTTCTTTTTCATCGCGAGTGCAGCTAATTCAGTTAGTCTTCCAATGAATATTAATATTTTGTCTCAATGATGTCATGTTTCGACTAACAATTAGCACTTTT